>VDFB02321824.1:0-32071 GCA_007258455.2 Sequoia sempervirens
CTTATTCCTCATTCTCCCCCTAAAACACAAAAAAACCTAAATTTTTACGCTTCGAAGCTCAGGTTGAGGATGAAAATGGAGGATTTTTCACAAACCCAACTGGAATCAGGTAGTCCTTGGAACAAGCTATCCAACGAATATAATTTTAATATGTTTTGGTTTTATTATGTATTTGTTTTTCTAGTTTTATTAGACATAGGTTTTTCATCGAAAATGAAGGTCTTTGTTCTGCACATGTGGAAAAATAGCAGATTATCAAAAAAAAAAATTGAAAAATATGAGTGCACTAGATATTGAATTCCTTGATCCAACCAAAAAAAAATTAATTTCGATATTAAACACTCCAACAATATTTTGTTAATGGATTTATGGCATCAAATTGCTTAGGAAGATAATGATATTCTTATTCTCTCCACTCAAATTGATTATATGACCACTTTGCTTCATTTTTTTCAATATATGATGGTGCCACAATGTAATCTTTCTTTGAAACATGTCACTAACATTATGAATGTCTTCAATGGGTTGCTTGCAAAGTAGTCAAATTTGATTCTTTCATACGTGTAAATGTTTCAAGAGAAGCTTAACTTTAATGGGATTTTGGAAGCTAATTATACAAAGACTTATTGAAAAAGAAAGAGCCTTAAGATCACCACAAAGGCTCTAAATTATAGCATTTTATCATAAAGGCTCTAGATTTATACATGTCTTTCTATGCATCACAAACCTCTACAAACCTGCTTCACATAGAAAAAGAAATCCCTCATCAAGAAAGATGCATATTAAAGAGTCTAAACACAGTCATTGTAAATGAAAGACAAGGTATTTTCACAATCATCTCTAAAGAGAAATACAAGGGTGTTGATGTCCTTATATGTCATATTTCAAGGCAAGATTCAAGTACCATTGATTATTCCTTGCTAATAAGGGTAGGTTGCATGATTCTAATACCAATGGTGACTCCCTATTGATAAGGGTAGGTGTCATGGAATTGCCCATTCTACTTTTACTCCTATTTCTAATAGCCTCAGTTCATTAATCACTCAACCCATTCTATTTTTGCAAAGTGGGAATGCTTGGGCAGGGGCCCTGTGGTTGGCATTGTTCCCTCTGCTCCTAATGCTTCAGGTTGTCATCGGAAATCATTTTTCAATGTTGTTTTAAATGATCGTGCCTTGGATCCTCCTACTTCAACTAGGGTTAGGCCTTTGCCCTACGCTTGTGCTTCCCCTGTTGTGGTTTGTGGACCAAAGATTGTAGAAAATGAGGACTTCTATGTGCGATGAGGTGTGGTCTGCAGGTTTAATGGCTTGTGGCCCTCCCTTCCTGGTCTCCATGAGTGGGTTTCCATTTCTTGGAAGCCTATTGTTTTTGGGTAGATCAACTTCTATCCCAACGCTAGAGGTTTCTTTTGTGCAACCTTTGCTTCCTCTGATGAGCAAGACTGTGTGATGGACAAGGGGTGGATGTGGTGTATTCATTTGCTATTCATTCGGTCTTCGTCTCACTCTTTCAATCCTCTTACAGATTGGCTGAATATCAAACCTATTTAGGTCCGACTGTCAAACCTCCCTCTCCAGTTTTGGGAGGATTCATGTTATGAAGCTCTTGGCAACGCCATTGGTTGCTTTTTAAAGGTGGACTCTATGACTCAGGATCTTGGGCATACTACAGTGGCTCGTATTTTAGTCGATTTGGACATCTCCAAACCACTCCATGGTGATGTGGTCTTGATGGTGGAGGACAGACCTTGGAAGCAACTTATGGACTATGAGGGGCTCCCTTTTCGCTGCAAGAGATGTTTCTCTATTAGTCATTTGGCCTCTGGCTACCCTCTTGCTCGCCGCAAGGGCGCTACTACCTGGTGGAAGGATGCTCTCATAGACCACCTCACGGTGGGCTCTCCCTCTTCGAATGGTCCCTCCAAGGAGGAGGACCCTTCCAATTCATCCATGGAGACTGTGTCTCCCCAAGATTCTCCTCTAACCATCCCTTCCGTAGAACCATTGTTGCCTCGAACTGTTTTCGTTGTTCTAACAGAGCTTTCCTATCCCTCGATGAACGCTTCTATTGATCCTTCAAATGCTCTTGTCTCCTCTTCTGCACTGTCTACTTTGTTGTGTGGTGGCTCTTTGCCCGTGGTGGTTGTTGAGGATCCACTTATCTCACCTCGCTTGGTGACTTTGTTTCCGATCCTTCTTGGTCTATTGTGCAGAGAAAGAAGGGACTCCCCAAACCGCGGCCTCAGGTTTTGGGAGTCATATTAGTCCCCTTAGACTCTGGGGTTGTCTAGTCCTCGTCTATTGGTCGACATGTTGTATGTCAATTGTTCATGTCCTGGTTATGTTTTGTGTGTGACCTATATTGGCCTATTTTGTCAAGCCCTAGTCACTCTTGTTTGTAAAGGGATCAGCTCCCTTTTCTCTTTCTAGTTCATGTCATGTTTTGAACTAGCTTCTTTTAGGCCTTGAGGGCTCTCCGTGTAAAGGGTACAACACCCTGTAAATGTTGCTTACTTTATCAAAAACAATACTATGCATCATGTTACTACAAAAGGTCAATCTCTTAGTGTTGCTAGGTATTTGCCCATTAATTTTGAGTCTATAATTCATTTTCACCCTATATCTCAAAAAGTGTCTCTAACATCAACCTAAGTGGCAGTCCTCGTAAATCTACTCCAACAATCTCAACCAACAAAGCCCATACTAAGTACAAGGTTTGGTGCAGGAGCACACCTAGGCTAACCTCCATAGTTAGGATATTTTGGCTTGTATCTAACATTAGCCAAGTCAGAGTAATTGTGTGTTTGTTTTGGACCTTAGAAGGTCATTGTTGTGGCTAGGTGAGTTAGTCATTAGGACTAAGGTCACCATAGTTTAGTCATTGTTAATTTTTTTTGCATTGCTTAGCCTTAGTAGCTTAAGTTGGGATTTGAGTCTTAAATGTGTTCTAAACACATGAATAATGTTAGAAAGATGCCATGAGGCCATTAATGGAGTTGGCTGCTCGAAATATAGGAGGTAGAGGTCCTAAGAGTTAGGAAGATGGCATAATGACAAGTTGCCAAATGTTTTACACAGTTGTCATGACAACATTTGCCATTATGGCAAATATTGCATGCAACTCGGTTACATAGGATCCCCTAAAAGATAGGAGTGGGGGATCGACCAACATACCCTACAAACATGGTAAATGGCATCTAAGATGGAAGGGGCTCGAATTCAAGAAGGACAGATTGTAATCAAGTTTTTTTTGGGAATAGAAGAGAACTCTGCAATTTTTGTGTTTGTTTTTCGAATGTTTTGAGTGACAGTGATATTAAGTGAATTGGATGTTTTGATTTGATATTGGAGTTGTGTTCACAGGGTAGTTCTAAGCTTTTTCCATTATGCAAGCAAGTTGATTTGAGTCAATTTAGGGTCTTGAATTAATAGGTTAAGGTCTAGAGGTTTTATTGGTCCTGTCCTGACCAGTTTGTCTTTTTATGGCTCCCCCATGAAATCTAGTCACGGGATCTTCCTGAGGATAGATGGATGTGTTAGGGGAGCCATTGATCTGTATATATTCTGTGTTAGGAGTCAAGAAGAGTCGAGCAGCTGTGTTTAATGTCAAATCCTAGGCAAGCTTAGAGTGCCCGGTTGGAGGTTTGACAGTATTAAATTGAAGAATTTAGGCAGGGGATTGAGGTATAGTACGGAATAAGTACGGTTCCAAGTGGGGTATAGACATATCCTAACATGCTAGAAGGATTGAGGTTCTGCCAATCCGTTTGATTCAGTCTTGAGTGAGAAATCAGTGAAACCCTAGCAAATAGGTCTTTTAAGCCAATTTAACCTAGATAATAGGAAACCAGTGTACGGAGGGCTTAGGATTCTAGAACCTTTTGAATCTTTTAGAAGATCAAAAAGAGTATTCGAATGTGGAATTTTTTTTTTAGGTTGTTTGGAAAGTTTGGGTAGGAATGAGATAAAGGTCTCTGTCAAGGGCTACAAGGAATTAGGCCTCCTCAAGACCAATTCTTGAAATCGGTAGGAAAGAAGTTTGAAGATCCTCCAAGATGGATCCAATTGGAAGTACATGGCATGTTCCCAATATGTTTGGCACCCCTGCAATCAATTCAAGGTTTTGTGTGATGTTGGCACTTAGAGTCTTCTAAGTGTAGGAGAGAGTTTACCTAGAACAAAGAGGTGTTAGTCTTTCAAGGTGAAGCACAAGGTGTGAGACTCTTGGAGAGGAGTTGGATCAGGACTTAGTTAATCATCTAAGCCTAACAAGAACCTAGAAGATATTAGGTTCCTGGACGAAGACAAGGAAAAGTCTTCTTAGCTAGTTGTGCAAGAAAGCCTTGGAACACTTACACCAAAGTTGAAACCCCCCTTCAAAATATTCTTAATTTTTCCCTCAACAATATAAGTAACATGCTCAATGAGACTACTGAAACTTGTAAAAATTCAAAACAAAAGGAACAACCTCAATCAAGAAACTACTCTTCTCTTGATGCAAAACTTGCAAGGAATCAAGTAGAATTAGCATACAATTATCACATTGAATATTGAAGATGCAATCTATTGTATTATGGTGTTTTCTAATGTGCACTTGACATTTATCTTTAGAAACACCTATGTCCAATGAAAAAATAAATGCATGGTAAGAATTATGGAATAAATTTTGCCAAGAATGTCCCTAAAATTATAATTGTGTATTTAAGATTAGAAAAATGATACCCATTTTTGGTCCAAGTAGGGGTGTACCCATATTGATTGCTTATCATAGCATACTACACATTTGGGTTCAATGCATATTTCTTTCCTTTATGGGTCCTACCTAAGTATGGGCCATCTTTGTTTGAAACAAACTTGAACAAGACCCAAAAAACCTAAGTACCCACAACCTCTCTTACAAAATTCAATGAAAATTCAACAAAAAATGTAAACCTAATCTAACTCTAAATGGAACTCCCTAACTACATAAGAAAAAGAGATATTTCTCTATGTGGAAGAAACTTCCAATAGGGTATCTTAAGCTAAATTTTGATGGTGCTTCTAGAGGCAATCAAGGTTATGTGGGTGTGGGCTTCCTTGTTAGGGACTATGCCAAAAAAATTATCTATGGTGACTCATTTTTTTTCTAGACAAACAAAAAATGAAAGGAATTGGAAGCTTTGTTGGAACTTGAAGGTGGTTCTAGTTCCTAGTGCAATTCCTTGATTATTGTAGAATTATTGCAAGTGATTCATAAATCATAATCTCAAGCTTGATAAGGGATCTACTCTCAATTGGAAACTAAATAATGAAATTTTAAAACCTAGCACTTTGTATGTGAAATTAGAGGTGTTCTACATTCACTATTTTAGATAAGGGAATTAATGAGTGGATTTCCTCATGAATGTTAGTATCAATCTGATGCCTTTCTCAATACTAGTAAGTGAAAAGCCTTATTTTTGGGAAGACCCGCCCTCTTTTTTATTGAATTTGAAAGGAAATTAAAATGTTGATAATCTCAAAGAGAGAAGAAATTATAAAATAGAATAGATCTAGTCATGCAACAAAATGACGAAATGGAGCATAAACACTATCAAACTCCAATCTTGACCAAAATGCCTCAACCAAATCCATCCTCCCAGGTGCACAAGATCCAAATCATGTAAGTGACCAAAATCCATCCTTGCCACCCTTGTGCCCTATACCTACAAACAAAATATGCATGCAAAGCGACACATTCCAAGCAAAGAAAACAAGGAGTTACACATCTTAACCTAGTCCCTATGATAGAGGGATCAACTTATGCTTTAAATGTCCCATCTTGTAAAGTGCAACCCCACATTGTCATGGATGCTTTCCAAGTTGTGAGATAATAATTACAAAGGTTTACAAGGTGTACAACACACTTAACAAGAGTGAGATCCATAGTAAACTCCAATGCAGTTATGGGACTCTCTCATATCACCTTGTGTTTTCTTTTGAATGTGTCTTCCACTCACATGCATTGTGTTAGGAATGTGTGTTACACCTCAATCTAGTGGTGTGATAAATAAAATTTAAATTTTTGTTAAGAGGTCAATATTGAATAGGTTTACAGTTTGGTATTATTTATACCTAATCTAAGTTCGAATCAATATGGCATTGGGTTGTAGAATGAATTGTTAAACCAATTGGCTTATAATAGGTTGGATGACAAGTTAAGGGGAATGGCTGAGAAAATATAGGATCACAACAAAATGTTTAGTGTGAGAACAATTGTGTAAATATTAGTTACATGAATGTTAATAATATACTAATAGTTGCACATGAAATTTTCTCTGTCATGTGCAAAGTTTATAATTCACATTATTTATATATGCTTTTCATTAAAAGATGTCATTAAGGATGTATGGTAAAAATCATTTTGCAAGCGGAGTGTTATTATTTAGATTTTTCCCATCTATTGTATGTAGTGTGTGAGAAAATAAGTTTCTTCAAAAGGCAAGATCACCCATAGGTTTTATTTTGAGTTGTAAGTGCCTCCTATATTTTGTTTTCTTTAGCTAGCACTCGGGTGCAAGGGGAACACAATAAAAAATGAAGTTGCATGTGTATCCAAGGAAAGGAAAAGGCCCCTATTATTGGGAAGTAATGTTAGGAAGATGAAAAACACTTTCTACATCCCTAATCTTGCCTCTCAAAAAAATCAATGAGAGTTTTAGGCCAAGAGGGTTTGCTAACACAATCTACCAAATTGCATCTATCATGGAGAATTTTAGAGAAAAAATGTAGGTGCAAGTGGCCAATCAAAAGGTAATGAAATGAATATCTAAGTAATTGCTACCTCCATCAACCATAGCTTTGGGTGGTATTTTGAATGAGGACAAGGTCCCCTGTCAAGAGGAAGGCTAGACTTGAAGCTCACAAGAAGAAATTGGGGCCCTCAAAAGAAAAATTTAAACAATATATGAACAAAAGGAAGATTTGGTGACATATTGTAAGGACCTAGCTCTTTGTGAAGACAGCCCAAGGGTCATCCACAATGACAAAAATCTAGGTATTTATAGTCTATTTCTTTTTCCCCTTCTTCTCATGGGAAGGTCGTGTTTCTTCCCAGAAAAGCCCTTTTCTAGAGCCAAGAGTAAATATTCATGGGCTCAAGGAACAAGGGGATGAGCTAGACCAAGATAGTGAAGGTCAATCATCTTTGGTTGAGTGTGTTGATGCAATTGGGCCTTATATCAATTGTTGAAGAAGAGAGAAGAGATGGTTGGATGAGTGGGTGCTCCTAGAGTATGATGGTGGTTCCTATAATCATTTGGTATCTCTTTTTTGCAACAAGTGCTTGGACAAGTCATTGAAGATTGGTGGGTTTTTTTTTATTTTTGGGTTTTTGGGCTCTAGACATTATTATTTTTTATCAAAAGCTTTGTAATAATTAGAAGTAGGACAAGGCCCAATTTTTTAATATATGTAATGAAATGTAGTATTTTTGGAGAGGGCCCAACAAGACTCTAAATTTACTAATAAAAAAGACATTAACCAAATAAAACACAAAACAAAACAAAAAAATCTCAATTGTCATTCCTCACTCATGCAAAATTCCATTACTACTCATTGCTCAATGCTTCAAATTTGCTATTCACTAACTATTGCTTTATTTGGAACATGTGACATAAATAAAATAAATAAACTATTTTGATTTATCTTTAGCACTTGGCATGGAATTATTGTATCTATTGTTTAAAAGTGTATATTGTACACAAATTATGGCTTTTTATTTTTTTTATTATATGTACACATATATATCATACAACATTACATAAGCCACAACAAACTCAAGTTTAAAAACATTAGTGAGGCAACCATACCCAAACTCCAATCAAACTAGCAACTTATGCTTAGAATCATCCATTAAATTATGGATAGAGAAATAATAATTTGATGCTTAGAAGGAAAATAGAACAAATGCATGACTGAAGAGCTATAATTGATGCAACTGGGGAGTACATACCATAGATGATAAAGTTTAGAAGCCTTCATCATTCTTGCGTCTTGTGATCTAAAGTTAAAATAATTTATGTGGTGATTGTTTGTTTGAGTGGTTAGTGTTATAAGCTAGTAATTAATGTTAAATGTTACTAGGTAGTTTATGGAAATCTACTTGTTAGGTGATTTGAGTGGTTGCATATTAATAAGGCATTTATAAAGCCTATTAATCAATCCATTGGTGTCTTGTGAACTCATTATCATGTTACTATGTTTCTTTGTTTAAATTTGTGCATTCATGGTATAGTTTTTCATTTTCCTCTATTCATGGCTCGTTCAAGTGGTATCATAGCACTATAAACAAAGGATGGTAGAAGGACGAAGAAGTTTTGCCAAAAATTATCAAAGACTACATTTTCTCTTTGAGAATGGTTGTTGTTTGAAACTAGGATGTTATTGATCAAGCTAAGGCAACATTTGATGGTATCATAAATTGAAAGAATATTTCTTCTAGGCACATTTTTTGGAATGTTTCACTTATTTCACTTCTCTAATCTTCTATCCCTTTGGTTGTGTAGTTATACTTTCATGATTGAAAGATTTAAAGGGGAATGTCAAACCAAAATGACATTAAATATATTTAAGTGGGTGTCATGATTAATATTTGTAAAGTGAGATTGAAGCATTCCCAAGAATGTACCTATTGTTTGGACAATCGTATTTAAAAAAATTGGCAGCCCTACCATAGGTTTGCAATATATGCCCTGGCATGCTTGACTTCTTTAGATAACAAAGGAATATGTTTTTACAATGTTCATGGAATGCAATAGGCTTTATCCATGGCCTACCCAAACTTTTAAATGGCCACTTTTTTTGTGTCTAGGAGCCGACAAAATTTAAAGGTTTTCTTTCAAAATGATAAGTTAAATATATTTATGTGGGCACAATCATTAATATTTGTAAAGTGAAATAAAAAATGCTCTAACTACCTCTACGTCAAGAACAAATGCCTACTTGGGTTTTATATCATGGCAAGTTGGATTTCTACAACCTTGATCTACCCCTCTTCTTCCTTCCTCTATCACATTTGTCTAGACATGCAAATTTAGACAATCTCAAGCTTAAATATTGTCAAAAATAGTCTACCATGTTGCCTTTGGGCCAAACAAATCTACAACTTTGCACACCTTTATTCCTCATCTAGATTCCACGCCATGACTGAGGTACTTGCAAAAACCATCATCCATTTTATTGTGACCCTGATGGAGCACGCCCTAGTTGGTTGATTCATTGTCTTTGGTTGAGTTCCATTGCCCTAGAAAAATGGGTTTCTTCAATTTGGGGGCTAAAATCTCTACTTTTTAATGGTTGTTGTGTAGTCAAGAGTACTTTACAAGCATTTTCAAATCCAAAGAGGAGTGTGATGTCATTTTTCAAGGTGATACCTAGTTCATGGCTGTAGAGCTCTATTCTTGAATTTATAGTTTTCTCACTTCCACCCACGCGGGGGATATGCCTAAGTGTTGGTTCAAGTAAGGCTCCATTTTCTTCCATTACGCCTATGGGAAATTTCTTTACTAGATCCCTCCTATATCTCTTAATGTTGCATGTGCTTACATTTGTGTACAATGAAATCTCAAAAAATGCCTTCCTGGAGCCACAAATACAAGTTTTGGACTAGAAACATATCCCAAGTGTTGGCCTATGAACACTTGCCCTTCAAATTTCCATCTTGTCATGAATATTGTCATATTTTTAGGGATTTCTCTCTCAATCAAGAAGCCGGCACTTAAAAGGATTTGCCTAGTAATGATGAATTTCAGAAGGTCCAAAACAAGACGAGGAATAGGTCTAGAAGTAGAAAACTAGGAGCCAACACTCAAAACTTTATGAGAACTCAAATGAATTTGATGCTCTTACTTTTGACCATGAAAAAGACATCAACATGAATATGAACCTATGTGGAAATCCAAGAACAAGACATTGAAGAAGCCACTCACGAAGAAATGATGGATAGTCAAATGCTACAAGAAGACCCACCCGAAGAACCACTGAATGAGGTGACTAGAGTGATTCAAAATTATTCGGTTGAGGATATTACTATTCCAAGAATTGGGCTTAATCTTATTCGTACCAAATCATTTGCCAATTGGGAAGGAAAAGAAAACAGAAAATGAACCAACTCTAGAAGTTTTCTCCAAAGGCAAGGAACCCTCGAGAAAATGTCAAGGCTTAAGTGGTACCCTAATAAGAAACTAATGCCCTCAAGGGCATTATCAAAGATTAGTGCCCTTCTCTAATAGGAATCCAAGAAACCAAACAAGATCAATTAGTTGCCATTGATATTTGGAGATCTATTTGGATCAGTTCTAAAATGGAAGCTATCAATGCCAAAGAAGCCACGAGTGGGCTCCTAACTACTTTGGATACAAGTAGCCTTACTGAGATTGATAGACATCAAAATGAACATTAGCTCTCTCTAACCTTTAAGGCTAAAGGGCTTGCATTCATGTACTTGAATGTTTATGCCTTTTATGTTGTTCTCTATTTTATCCTACTTTGAAGAATGCAAACCTTGTAATATGATTTTGCTACATGACTTCAACCTTGTGTTTTTCCCCTATGAAAAAAGAGGTGGCTCCAAAATTAGAGATCCTTGCAAGGAGCATGTTAAAGATGTTATAAATTTGGCTAGTCTCCAAGATATCAAGATTTGGAGGGAAATATACATGATCTAATAGAAGAGTTGGAATAGTTTCATCATTGAAAAACTGAATGAGTTTTTTTATTCAAGAAGATATTCTAACCCTCTTCCCTTCAATAGTTAGTAGAATCATTCAAAGGACGGTATTTTTTATCATAAACCAATTATATTGGATAGTGACAACAACAAAAAGAAAGGGCACTATACCCTTCAAATATAATGTTGATTGGGTCCATTTGACTAGATTCTCTTTTGAGGTTGAATGCAGCTAGAAATCTTGATGTCCCTCTAGCAATTCTATAGAAAAATGGAAGTTCAAAATTTTCATATTGAAAATTGATCATAGAAAATGGATCAAATTTCTCTTAATTCAAATACTTCAAAGCAATCCCTTCTTTGAACGTGTTGTGACCTAACTCACACCTCGCCCCATTGCAAATGGGGACCCTTGTTGTTTGCTTTTTAGGGTTTTTCCTCCGCCTGCTTTCGTTTCGTCTGCTCTTCGTTTGGGGGTTTTGAGTTTTAATTTTGAGCGGTCACCCGAGTCGAGTCAATGAATTTTCACCTGGATCACTGAATAAACGTCACCATTATGCTTAGAAGGCCTGGGAGACGAAGATCGACTATCGTTTCGGTCGATTCTGACACTTCCAAATTTTTAGGGTTTCTCACCCCAGGCCCCCTATTTTTTAGGACCTACTTTTTTGGCACTTTTGGGCAATTCTGGGATCCCTATTTTTTAGGGTCTATTTTTGAAAGTTGCTATTTTTGGAAAATTTCTATTTTTAGAAAGTTTCTATTTTTAGAAGGGCCACGAGTTTCGAAAACGCACTCAGAAGTTCGAAACGAGCAACGAAACTCTCATAAAATCGATCCGAAGTTTTTTTTTGAAATTTTGGTAAAAATCTGGAAAATCACATAAAAAGTTCAAAAATCTGGAAAATTCATTCGAAAATGGCGAGAAATTCTGGAAAATCACAGAGAAATCTGGTAAAGGCACTAAAAATGGTTGAAGATTTGATGAAATTCGTCAAGAAATCTGAACATTCATGAAGAAATCTGGAAATTCGTGAAAAATCTGAGCATTCATGGCGATCTGGTCATGGTAGAGGCATAAAAGAACTGACTGAGATATTCGCCTAAGTATGGAAGACTTTTAGCTCACAGTCAATGGTGAAGCTTCAGCTAAAGAAGAGACAATGGCATAAAATCTGAAGCAATGGACAGTCACATGATGGAGCAAGTCCGCCCATGAAAAAAGAAGGATTTGCCTAAGGAAATGAGGAAATGGCAGGGGAAACAATGAAGTCCGCCCAGCCATAAGCATTAAATGGCAATGATATCTGGTAAGTCCGCCCCTGTCTAGAATGGAAATGGCCAGGTTACAACTGAAGTCCGCCCATGAAGAAAGAAGAAAATGTCTAAGAAAATGAGGCCATGGCCAGGCATAAGCTGAAGTCCGCCCTTGAGATAAGTGTCAAGTGGCAAGCAAAACAAGGAACTCCGACCTGTCCATGAGGTGATTGGCAAGGGAAAGCATGAAGTCCGCCCAAGGTTAAATGTCCAATGGCAAAGAAAAGAACAAAGTCCGCCTTAGTCAATGAGGCAATGGTCAGACCAACAGCCAAGTCCGCCATCCAATGGCAACAAAATAGAGGAAGCCCGCCCAGCAAACTAGAGAGAATGGCATGCAAGATGCTGAAGTCCGCCCTCCAACCAAGGCAAATGGCAAGCATAAGGTCAAAGTCCGCCTATGTATGGCAAGAAAGAGGTCAAAGTCCGCCCTAAGCAAAAGTGTCCAATGGCAACAAAATGTGGAAAGTCCGCCCTTGAACAAAAGAGAAATTTGGCTAAGGCATGGGCAAAGACAAGGTTAAAGTGGCCAAAGAAATGCTAAAGTCCGCCATGTATTGGAGAGTAAGGCATGGGCAAAGACAAGGTTAAAGTGGCCAAAGAAATGCTAAAGTCCGCCATGTATTGGAGAGTAAAAAAATTAAAATTTGCCTAAGTCCAAACCTTTGGAAAGTTAAAATATGCATGGCACTTTGAAGATTCGCCCAAGTGACTAAAGAAAATCTTCGCCATGGCTAGGAAGATTGTGGAAAAATCAAGCCAATGGACAAAATAAAATCGGACATGGTAAGATAAATTGCGGAAAATCAAGAGAATTTGGATGAAAAAATATTGTACATGGCTAGCTAAATCATGGAAAATCAAAAGAATATGGCAAAATAATTCTGGACATGGCGAAAGAATTTTGGACAAGATACAAGTTATGGCCAAATAAAATTGGACATGGCCAAATATTTTTGGGAAACGATCAAAAAATCATGGACCAATAAATCGAACGATGAAGATTATGGCGAAAAAAATTGAAAAAGATGAAAATTCGCCTAAGGCATTGGCAAGGAAATTTTCAAAAAATCAAAAATAATTGGCCATAAAACGAACGGGTTGGAATGGATACATAAAATAGTTATTTTAATTATTTTAATCATTTATTCTCCAACACCCAAAAAGAGATAAGTCTTGAAAATTTCGAAATTGGAAAGAGAGAAAAAGAGTTTTGTTGGACTGTGAATGAAATTAGAAACTTTCCCGGATGAGGTGATTGAGGATAGAACTTGCCATACGAAAGCAAAGTGAAAGATGAGTTCGAACTTGGTTCAAAGGGAAACATTGCAAATTTACTAAAATGATCGACCTTCTCACTTCTATAAGTGATTTCGTTTTTCATTTGTGCAATCACTCGATTTTGAGAAGAAGAGTGGTGAGAAGAGAATTGCTTAAGGCAGAAGGTTGAAGAAAAGTTGCAGCAAAGTGAAGGAAATAATCTGTTATCAGCTTGCATAGCAATCGTGATTACGTCTCCAAGAAGTCACAAGGCAGATTTATTTTGTCCATTTCATGTTAACATGATACTTCACCATTTATTTTCTTTCCAGCTTGTTATTTTTCGCGAAGTCCAATCTGATTATCAGCTGGAATGTTCTTTCAAACTGATTTAAATGTCGAATTCTGATTATTTCTTTCTTCCTTCTCTTGCAGATCTACTTTTCGAAGCATTCAAGATGAAGTTCGCAAGCAAAGGTGTGCAAACACAATCAAAGATCAAGTCCAAGTGGGAGCACGTTCTAGACACTGATCTTGGCCACGTTGATCTTGAAGATTTCCGGAAGAGAATGTACGGGACTGACGGACGTCTGCCTACACCGATCGCCATGAGAATGATGCGCAACGGAATCGTCCATGCAGCTGGATTTCCACCAGCTAAAGAATGTCCTGAGTTGATGGCAGAATGCGCACTACATTACAACGCACAAGACAGACAGATAGAAGCTCCTGACGGAAGGATCCTTGCCTACTTATCCAAGCCAGCAATCCAAGAGACTTTTGGCATTCCAGTATACAACCGAACATCCTATCGCACTAAGCAGGATGCACTCAAACTTTATCAAAGTCAGAAGGATCTCTGTGCATCCAACATAAACAAGAATTGGTTATTAAAACCAAAGCCTACTGCAAGCAAAATGCCGAAAAAGTTGATCAGAACCCACTTCAAAGAGGAATATGGTGATATTGTTCTGCTACTTAACAGAATGGTAGGCAGTGCCCACGGTGCTCCTTTCGAAGAATGGATGTACTATTTTATTGACGAAATAATCACTGGAGTCAAAATGTTCAATTGGTCCAGGATGATTAGCGACAGCTTGCACGAGCAGTTGGTCAACTTTGAGAAGACCAAAATTTTCCACATGAGCTCATATATTGTATATTCACTTGCAAGATACTATAAGTATCCTGGCTTGACATGCAAAGGCGTGGTCGGCAACGGCGAGGGGAAATTCAAAGTCTACGACTGCTATCCACAGCTGCAGCTGAAAGAGAAGTCCCATTTCCGGAGAGCTCACGATGCATTTTTGATGTATATCACCCGGCTTCTTCAGGGCGGAACGTACCAAAGACTCTCGCACGAAGCCAAGAGCTTGATCAGTCGGTATGGATTCTGGTTCATTCAGTATCCTAAGTTCACCTACATCAGAATCTAAGGATTTTCCGGAAATCCTTATAGACTGCCTGTCTATCCGACTAACAGGATGGTGGTAGAGTTGAAGAACAAGTAAAAGAAATTCAAAGAAAAATCTATGAGATGGCTGCAAATATGCTAGACAAGGAGATTGTCCGAAGGAAACACTTGCGGCCAAGGAGTTTGAAAGAGCAAGTACAGAAAGTTTTCTTCACCACCGGGCCAATCATGAAGGAAGGATTCACCAAAGTATTCGAATTCATGGCCATCAGAAGTTCTTTCTTGCTACAAGAGCCAACATGGACAACTATGTTTGCAGAGTGTGCCGAGAACTTGGATTTGCTGGAGTACAACGTCAGCGTGCTGCCCGACATTGCTATGGAGGAGGTCGACCTGATAGTGTCTAGGTTCGCCGAACGTGAGGCTGCACAAGCGGATAAGGACGACACTCCAGTTGTCTAGTGTTCTCTTCAGTAAACTGATTGTGGTTTTGGAAACCCTAATTAGGGTTTAGTTCCATTTAATCTTGGCCATTGATCTTGAATCAATCTCGGCCGTTCTTTGTAATCTTGAAAAACTATATAAACCCCCCCTCTCTCTCTCATTTATATTAGAAATTCATGAGAGATAGCTAGATTCTTAGAAGTTAGATATTCATTAAGAAGTTAGAGCAGATTTGAGATAGGTAGATTGTAGAAATAAAGAGAGAGTTCTTATGAGATTGTTGTGAAAAAGCTACTTTGATAATGAAGTTCAAATGCATGAGGTGCTTTGAGTACTTGATTGTTGAATAGTTGCATGGTCGCATATTTTCTTTCTCGCTTAGCAGATTTGAATTAAAATGTATGTTAGAAGAATGATTGATTGATAACGGAGATTAGTGGAACCGAGCTCATACTTTCTTTGGGTGGATGATTTCACTCAATGTGCAAAGTTAGACTGAGCTTTACTGTGGATGCTTAACTTCTGTTTTAATAATTGTTGTTCGATCTGATGGCAATTATTTATCACGTGAAAATCACAAGCACATTCCTAGAAGATTGCACTTGCTCTGCGTAGTTGTCGTTAAACGTGGCGAAATAGAGTATGGTTTATTTGATTTCACTTAGTCTTCGTCTTCTCTTGATTTCTTAGGAGTAGCATAGAGTCTCTAAACCCTAAATCTTTTTTCACTTTTTTTATAAAATTAAAAAATTCAAAATGGTACTGCATTTATGTCTCCGCTTTTCCGAATAACTTGCAAAATCTTACTTGTGCCCACAGCAAATCACATCCATACCACAGAGCCTATCCACATTCATCTTAAACATTGGAATTACCCTATGACCTCACTTGCAATCTTAGCATAGGAAGTAGTTTTTCAAGAGAGAATAGAGCGCCTGTGACACTTTGTTCTAAAATGTTTTGTGTGCCATAAAACACGCAACAACAGAACGTTAGGTGACTTTGAAAAGACTTTCAAAATGAAGCCCTATATTGAAGAACTTAAATCTAGGCAAGAATATATTGTTTCCTAGTTACGTGAAAAAGCTTGGCAAGAAGAACAATTTTGGAGAATCAAATCTTGCATGACATGGCTTCATAAATGAGATATCCATACCAAATATTTTCATCTCAAAACCCATCAATGACATCAAAAAAACATGATCAGAAAAGTGTTGTTTGACAAGGGTGATACAATCTCTAACATAGAGGAAAACAAACATGCTACTCATGATCATTATCAAGCCCTTTATCAAAAGACGGAAACCTTGCTACCCAAGCCTCTCTTCTCAATTATATTCCAAAAGTCATCACTAAGGACATTAAAAACCTCCTATGACAAGAAATCAACTTGGAGGAGCTAAAAGATGTAGTTTTCAGCATGCAAAAGATAAGGCCTTAACCAGGATGGTTCTCAAACTCCTACCATCAATTTGTTGACCTCATTGTTGTTGATATTCTCTAATTGATAGAAGATGTTTGCAAAAAGGTTAGTTGATTGGTGCTTTTAACTCTTACCTTTTTGTCTTTGATTCCAAAGAAGAAAATGATGTCTCTTTTCATAGGTTTGGCCCTATTTCCCTATGCAACTCCTCAGAAATCGGATCTTATTACCTCTAAAGAGCAAGAAGGCTTCATCCCTAGTAAACAAATATTGACAATATTGTGATGTCGTGAAGCTATTCAGTTTAGCAACAAGGAAGTAACGAAAAAAATTGCTATAAAACTCAACATGTCCAATACTTTTCACAAAGTTAATTTGGAATTTTTGGCTCAGGTTTCGCATGCCTTGGGTTTCCTTTACTCTTTTTGAAACGATTGTTTGGTTGCACCATAGACCCTTGGGTAGCATCAATTGTCAATGGGTCTCCAACTAAACTCTTTAAGGCTATCAAAGGCCTCCACCAAGGTTGTCCCTTACCCCCCTATTTGTACATTGTTCTAGCATCATAGACCCTTGGGTGGCATCAATTATCAATGGGTCTCCAACTAAACTCTTCAAGGCTATCAAAGGCCTCCACCAAGGTTGTCCCTTACCCCCCCTATTTGTACATTATTCTAGCTAAGGCTGTGAGTAGGGTCAAGAAGGTTACTCACGCTCAATTTGGTAATACACTTTCTTGTTAGATATGCAATTAAATTGAATGCAAGAACGTTAAGGGTTGCCTTGAGAAATCTCTACTTGCTTTTAGAGCTACTATCAATGCCAATGAACACAGATCTCCCGAAATGCTTTTGCTGCTGAAAAAAGTTTTCAAAAATTCTTCCGTTTGCCCATGTTGGTGTGGGCCCTTATAATATTTAGGAGTTCCTATGAGCTTTAAGTTGAACAACTGTTAGTTAAATTTGTTGGGAAAAGATTGAGAAGCGCATTTAAGTTTCAACAATAGGTGGCTTACTCTTGATAATAGATTGGTTTTAATCAAATCTATATTATCTCTAGCCTTCTTATTTATCAACTAAAGATTTACCATGACCCTACTTCCATTTTCCATGCTTTAGAATTTTTTATAGTGAGGGGTAAGTAAACTCACTAACAGAAATTCTATCTTGTCAATTGATGCCAAGTTACTAAAGAAAAGCCACATCGTGGTTTGGGCAGTCAATCTGTGAGCACCATGAGTGTTCCTCTTGGGGCAAGGCTTGTTTGGACCCTATTAAATCCTCCTATGACTCTCTGGAAGCAGATTCTCCTCACAATACAAAACAGTGATGGCAGCCAAGGTATGAGTTTGCTCAGTAGCATTTTGTAGAAGCCAGGTGTCTCTAAAATATGGTTGGTTATTTTCGATCTATTGGTTTAATAAAAGCTAGCATTTCTTGGTACGTCATAAATGGACAAAGCATTAGATGCTGAGATGAGCCTATCCTAGGTAGGTAACTAGCTCCCTTATGCCTGGGGGATCTTCTCTTGTCCGTGCAACAATTTGGAATTGAAAAACTTGCTCATCACATTAAGTGAGAAGAAGATCATACAAAGTGGTTTATGGCTGGATGAAGAACAACAAATACAGTGGTATCTAAAGCAGAAACAATTCACGGGCATTACTCCTATTGATTCTAACAATGAGGATAGCTTTATATGGGGCAAGATAAATTCCAAGGGCTGCTACACGGTCTGGGCTAGAACCTACTTTACTCGTGAAGGAAAATCACTTGATCACAATCTGAACATATGGGACTTCAATACCACTCATTCGATCAAAATGTTTTAGTGGTTAGTCCAACAAAATAAGATTCTTATCAGAGGACCTCATCAAAAGAGCCATCTTGGGACCTCATATTTTTCAGACGTTTTAAAGAATGTGAAACTCAATCTCACCTTCTTATTGACTGTGAAAATGATATGGATCTCCCTCGCTCTCAACTTTGAAGTTTGCTTCAGCAAAAGATTAAACCATATAATTTGTACTCAACAATGGAATACTTGCTACAACTCATTCAAAAGCAAGCCTCTATTTAAATTTATATGGTCTTCTTTACCGTTCTCTTTGCATGTGGTTTATTTGGATTGACAAGAATGAGAGAATTTTCAGGATACTGCTACTATGAAGAATGTTCTGATCTATAAGATTTAGCATATTGTGGAAAATGCCAAAACCTGCTTCAAAAAGAAACAAAAGCAGAATGTGCTATCTAGACATTAACTGCATATCACAAAAAATGGAATCTCACTGATTTTATGAACAACTCTCCAGCTGGCTGCCCTCCTCTAAAACTACACTTCAGCTATCCTGCTCTGTTTTTTGACAGAGTTTCGAAATCCAACCCTAGTATTGCTGCTGCTAGATGCATTCTATGGTGTGAGCCTCGACTTAAGATTCCAGACCATAGCATGAATTTTTGATAGGTCTCAAACAATGTTGCCGAGCTTGCGGGCTACAAGTTTGGACGTCTCCTTGTGATCAAAGAAAAGATTAAAAATCTAACTGTTTATAGACATTCCAAGTTGATAATCCAGTGCTTCTCCAAAAATCAAGTGGTCAGGTCTATCTAGCTTCAGTTTTTGCTAGCACAGGTTTCAAAGATTTTGCACAACAATGACCAAATCTATTGGCAACATATTCCTGGAAAGTTGAATCATCTTGCTGACAAAAATGCCAACGAAGGTGTTTAGTTACACCCTCTTTTGGCTTGCATACAATGTTTCTGAAGACAAAGAGCTGGCACTTCTGATGAATTTTGAGCATCTCATTGGTAGTGGTGCAACTCTTCATGGACAAAATTATTCTTGGAATGAACTCACCCAGTTTAGTAAATCGTCCTGCCATTTTATGGAGGATTTGTTGTTTTGACCCAATGTTGTCCTATCCTTCAGATCCGTTCTTGTAACTTTTGTAAAATTTATGTGATTAAATAAAATATTTACTTTTACTAAAAACTAAAAATTGTAAAGTGAAATTGAAGTGTCATAGGGAATGTATCTGCCCATTTGGACAGCTGTACAAAAAAAATTGCCACACCTTCCATAGGTCTGTGGTTCATGCCTTGTGACCCTCGGCATCATCAGATAATGGAGGAATAATCTTTTGTAATGTTAGTGGAATGTAATAGGCTTTGTCCATGGTCTACCCGAACTTTTGGATGGCCACTTTTTCAATGTGTCTCAGAACCTGCTGAATTCAAAGCTTGCTTTCAAAATGACATTAAATATATTTATGTGGGCGTTGGGATTGATATTTGTAAAGTGAGACTGACGCATCATGAGGAATGTATCTGTTGTTTGGACAGCTGTATAAAAAAAATTACGCAGCCCTTCCATAGGCGTGTGGTTCATGCCTTGGCACTCTTGGCACCTTCAGATAACAGAGAAATAATCTTTTGCACTGCTAGTGGAATGCAATAGACTTGTCCATGGCTTACCCAAATTTTTAGGTGGCCACTTTTTCAGTGTGTCTGGGAGCCTGCTGAATTCAAAGGTTGTTTTCATCATGTTAAACATAAACAAATCTTCTGTACCAAGCAGTGGAAAATAATATGATAAAGGATGATTAGAAAGAATCTCAAAAAAATGGTGTAATAAAGAAATGAACATGTAGCTGCTGGTTTTTATCACTCTTGTTGTGCAATGATTCCAATTATGATGTGGAAGAAGAAACGAAAAGACCATCTCACACAAATTTCAGATTTGCCTTTGTCTTATTCATTTTCTTAAAACCTTAATTTTTGTGTTTTTAGGGCTGTGTCAGCTCTTCTAAAAGGGCAGTTGATTTATTTATAAGCATCTATATTTTGATTTCAAGGAAAGGTTAACACTCACTTAAATACATTTATAGTCAAATAGATTCAAACTAGAGTTGGCAATTAACATTTTACGAAGTCAATGAAGTGTGCTGTAAAAGAGGTTGTAAGTTCCTATCCCAACTTTTTCAGTCCATGTATGTCAATATTTGGAGAAGTTGATGTTTTCATGTTTATAATTTGGGAGTGTGTTGTATAAGGCATTGTACTGGAAATATAAGGCTTTATTGTAAAAAGGAGGCATTCTCAGTTGAACCCAACCTTGATTCTACTAGTGAGGCTTTCAAAGTTATTATGTTGTATTTTATTCTTAAATTTGGAGGGGGTTGAGGAGGAGGTTGGAGAACCCACCAAGGGGATGGAAGATCATTCCCATCTCCAGTTAGCTCATCACTTAGAGATTGGGTGTCCTGCACAAGAGGCAGTTTTGGTCGTAGTTGTTTTTAGTTGTTGCAATTTTTTCAATTCAATGTATTTGTAGTTTTAGCAGTAGTTATTTTTTAGTTGTTGCAATTTATTCAATTCAATATATTTGCAGTTTTGGCTGTCATGTTCAATGTTGTGTTTGTAATATTGTGTTTCTATTTTTGGTTTTCCATTTTTGAGCTTTGATGAGGAGCAAAGATGGTGTGAATGTTATAATTTGTCTCACACAACTGATAGGGAGAAGGTTGAAGGTTTTGGCAACAAGTCATTAATCATTAATGATGATCAATACAAGCTGACAGATGCTGCTCTCACATAGAGAAGTTGGCGTTTTCAAGTTTATAGTTTTGGAATGTGTGTTATATGAGGCATTGTAATGGAAATAAAAGGTGTTATTGCAAAATGAACATATTCTCGGTTGAACCCAACAGCTTATTTTTCCATATGGTTCTTACAAATATGCATGACAACCTTGATTCTACGGTTCTACCAATGGCTATCAAGATTATTATGTTGTATTTAGTTCTTAAAATTTGGAGTGGGTCAAAAAGGAGGTTGGAGGACCCACCAAGGTGATGGAAGGTCATTCCCATCTCTGGTTAGCTTCTGGCTTAGAGATTGGGTGTACTGCTCGAGAGGCAGTTTTGGTAGTAGTTTTATAGTTGTAGTTTTTTCAATTCAATGTGTTTGCAATTTTGGCTTTCACGTTCAGTGTTGTTTGTAATATTGTGTTCCTATTTTTGGTTTTCCATTTTTGAGCTTTGATGAGGAGCAAAGATGGTGTGAAGGCTATACTTTGTCAGTTGTCCCACACAACTAATAGGGAGGAGGTTGAAGGTTTTGGTGACCAGCCATTAATGGTGATCGATACAAGCTGACAAGTGCTGCTCACACAGGAATGGGGAGCAAAGTGGCCAAGTAAGCTTAAATGGAGATGTAATCAATGATTACAGGTACAGATTGATCAATGAGATAGTGTCACTATGGTTGCGCAGCACATACGTTGTTTACATTGCATGGTCCCTGTGGTGGATTTTTTTTGGCAATGAATGGTCAGAGGCATGTTGAGTCAATGATACTTCAACATGATTGTGTCAAAAGGAGAGACGGGTTGGTAAATACCAACTGCAGAAGACCGGGTTCGCAAAGTTGCTGAATAGCAACCAAGGCTCCAAATCATCTTATTTTTTCTACTGTGGACTAGGAGGGTTTGTTGGGTTTTGAATCTTTTGATGGTTGTTTGTTTGTGTGGTTAATGTGTTATAGGTTAGTAATTAATGCTAAAAATTAGTTGATAGTTCACAGGGAGTATTCCCGTTAGGTGGTTTGACTGGTTGCACATTGAGAATTCAAATCTTTGTTGTCTTGTGAATTCAATATCATGCTGTTTTGTTTCTTTGTCTAAAGAGTAGATGCATGAGTTACATGTTTAAGACTTAAGAGTCATTATTGGAAGAGGATATCTTTTAGGCAAGAAAGCACGCCAAGATCTTTAACAGGATGTACGATGGCGAAAAAAAGCTCATTACTTTGTAACACAAACAACTCTTGCTTTTACCTTGAAGATGGCAATGCCCGCTTCAAATGACAATTAAAGGTTGTCTCTGATGAGAAAGCATTTCAGCTAGCCAAAGAACACATATATCAGCCAACAAAATAAACATTCATCCGTCAATTTTGGTCAACACCTTGAGAAATTGGATCCAAAAGCATCAACAGATACCAGATGATATTAAAGTCAAGTTAGAGACCATGGCCATTTTGTAAATGGTTAAAAGTCACTTATATTAACATGAGAAAAAGTTACAATATATAGAGTGCATAAAGCACTGTAGATATTAAATATATCTACCTACTAAAAGTTACTGTAGAAACAGTAACAGCTAAATAGACTAGACATAACATTACATTGACCATTAAATAATAAGAGAATAATATATTCTAACACATTTTGCACTTTTCTTTGCAAATAAAAACAATAAAATGAATTCTTCAAAGGGAACACTGGGTTTCATGCGAAAGTGTTCGTTTGTATCAAATATTTAACTACACCCCACATAAGAGTTCCAACAATTTCATCAATCTAAGTACATATAGTTTCTGACCTCTAAAATTTGGAATGGACGCTACTTAAAATCTACAAATAGCATGCTCATTGAGTATGTTAAAGAATCTGATCGTAGTCAGCAATCCAGTACGTGTGCACGCATTCTACTGGAACATCAATCTAGAGAAGCCCTTTTCAGAGAAAAATTGTTTATCAATCACGGACAGATTTTGGCTTTAGATCATAGATTACACTTAGGACCATTCAGTAGAGTACAAGAATATACCCTTCTAAGATTTAGAACTGCCACACATGTCTTATTTTCAAATAGAACGGTAATAAATGCACCTCAAACTCAGACACAACAGCCGACTCACCAAAATTTCTAACCCATGCCGAAAAAATCATTAAGAAAATCTGCCCAAAAACATTCTCTCAGTTACGGCATTAACTGACAGAAAATCTGATCAAAGTCAAAAGAAAACAGGCAACCATTAAATAAAATCCCAAGCTATCATATTAGCGCGTCATATAAATTTTACATATTTCAAATCTTCCCTAAAGTTGAATGTAACTATTTCTCAAAAGAAACTTCTGATGTCATGAATAAATTGACAAAACTTTTCACAAAGTTATCACCAATGCACATTGTCTATGCTGCCAACTATTTCTACTTGTGTAGATAAATTGAATTAATAATACGATTGTGTAACAAAAGTTAAGCCAACAAGGTCAAAATACAAACAACCATATAACAAAATATTCACAATCTAGTTCCATCTTTGAGCAACGACCAGATAAAAAACCAAAAAGAAGGTAGAAGGCAAGGTCAACTATAATTGTAAATCACAATTAAGTAAAACATAAATTTAACGGTATTGTCCTTAGCCTATGAGGGATATGTAAATGCTCATGGGATGACTACTAGAATACTGCTTCAATGTACCAATCATAATGCAAGGTGGATTTTGTTAAATTTAAACCTATGTTACCGGATCCACTTGCAGACAGGCCAGATCTGGGTTCAGTTTGAACCAGATCCTTGATACGGTCGAATCCACCTGCGGATACGATCAGGATGTGAGAGAGGGGGGTTGGGTTCGTCTAGGACAAACCGCAGTAGGAACTGGGGGAACCAAATCAAACCTTGGGTGAATCCGTCCATTTTTCTGCCGCCTTTTTTGGATTTTTTGTTAATTTTCCACCTTCAACATTGCATTTTAAAAAATTAAGAAAATGCTGTGTGCCATGGAGATCTATGGATTTTTTAAGGTCTTCATTTAGGCTTGGTGGCAAGTGCTCTGCCTCTCAACCCCACCCTATATCGTGACAAGGAACGCACCAAGGGTGCTGCCCCCGGATCCCCCAAGGGGCACTGCCCCTTGACCTTGCTAGGGGCATTGCCTCCAAACCTGCATAAAGCTGTGGGATATGGAACCAAAGCAAACTGACTTTTCACTGCTTCCACTTTCCAACAAGTGACACTTGAGTTCAAATAGTGAGCACACTTTTAGTGAGTGGCAGTGGCACTACTTGTGGTTCTTCAAATGTTCCTACATCATCTAATGTCAATGATGATGTTGGTGTTGATGATTTAGTAAATATTTATGATGCTGCAAATTGATTGTTGAACTTGATATTATTATTTTAATATTGAACTTGAAGTTTGACCAATGAATATTTTATAATATTTATCATTTATATTTTAAATGACATTAGACTTTATGGTGGTTTTGTTGATTACATTATGCTATGTGGTATTCTAAACTTAATTCCTGTTTTTAGTCTGCAAATATACATAATTTATGATTTCTATTTCTTTTGTATGGACGAACTCAAATCAAACCCAGCCCCAATGGTTTCTTTTTTTGCTGAAACCACAAACCTGAACCAAGATCCGTACTAGAACTGGTAAAATAGATTTAACAATCCATAAGCTTTCAGAAGTTGATGAATTTAATAAAAACTTTACCTACAGATATACAATATCCGTTGGAAAATGTATGTACCATGAGGACCACACTCTAACTCTGTCAGCAACATCTGGGGATATATATTATCACAGGTACTGATAGGACCATCAAGGGTATTGCATAGAAATGTCAGCTATCCTTAAACATGCAAGTTGGTCAAGGTTTTTAACTCATCAATAATTCCTACCACCAAGCACTTTAAACAGATTAAACAGCTTTGTGTTTGCAAAATACCTAATAGCAATTATTATCTCTTTGTTCTTAACCTACTGGCGCCAATTGGCTAATGGTACATTACAATCACTTAGTACTGCGATTAGTTCACCAAAAAAAACCACAATTCAAATGCAAATGCCTAACATGTCTCTAGACATTTGTAAAATTCCTAACATATCACAATTTGTATTAGCTTTGGAGGTTGTGAAGCCCTAATCTTCCATCTTGAATACTATTTACAGCTGAACACCAGAAACCAAACATTGAAGATAAAGGAAGCCTGTGAAAAAGAAAGAATCTGATCATAGAAACACTGAAAATATTTTTGAAGTTTTCATTTCGTGTGGGCCGTGTACAATATTCAGCAAAAGAAATCTATGAAACATTATCAATGCCAGGATTAAGGGGAAAACTAAATCAACTTAATCCATCCATTCATGAGCACTGACCTTTTACAAGACTATGAAACCATCAAAAATCCAAGACGATATAGAGCAAGGTTCAAGCAGGTTAGTGCAGCCCACACAGATTGCATCCACCAAGCCATGAAAATGGCTGCTTCTTGAATGAATGTTGATGAAACAAGAAAGCTGCCTGGCAAGTTTGGACCAATACTAATACTCTTCATCCGAGACAAGCCTACAAATAGCAATACCAAAGAACCTGGAATGAAGAACTGTAATGCAACCTGGCAGATGAAATAATTATGTAGAAAGAGTTTTGCCCTGCTAAAGTCAAGATTGGGAACCTTGCTACCATGCAGCCTCTGATACCAGATTAAAACAGCTTCATTTAAATACATCTGCAAATTGGACCGCACTAGCAACAGTTGCAACACTCCAGTGAATAATAAACACCAAATCCTAAATTGTTCAAAAGATGCAGGAGACATGCCAATCTCCTGAGCCCAATTTTCTTGATGGAATGAATAGGAGGCTCTCCAGGAGTACCATTTTATATCTTCTCCTTCATTGTAAACCACACCAGAATCAGACAGGTCTAACTTCGGATCTAGATTCTTATCAGAATTACTGATTTCACTCATTTGCCTCTGATAGAATGTATGCTCACATTGACTTAGAAAACCCTCTTTTGTCTCAGAGCACTTTCTCATTTCGCTTTCGTGTCCAGAATCTTCCATACCTATATTATCAACTTCAATGTTTTGCCCAATCAGACCATCAGAGTACTCTGTGCCAGATTGTAGACCCCTTGGGTTTTTATCATATGGAAGTATCCTAGGCTTCGTATCCTTGAATCCTTGTTTCTGACTAGACTCTAAGATAAAGATATCGGCCATTGGGCTAATCCAAAGTAAGGATGTAAAGACAGGCATCACGATATTCAGGTAGAATAAAACTCGAGTGACTTTTCCAGAACCAATGACAGACATATTCCATTGTAGTTGATCTGTACCGAGCCAGAATGATCGGACAGCCTTGTGAGCAGGGCTGAAGAGAAGACCGCAAAGCCAACCAGAAAAACATGCCAGGAGAATCTTCATAAAACCAAATTGAAAAGACACCTCCCTTCCGTCTTTATCTTTTGATTTTGCACTGCTGCTGACACCAACTCTAAGGTCAACAAATCCAGGTGTAGAAACTGAAAGAATTGTTAGAGATATAAGGAACCCTAAAACACCCACAAAAACACTCAATTGCTTTTCTGATTTTTTTGAGGTGTACCTGTCCAAAGATACCCTGCCAAGAAACCTAGCCAGCTTGTATATTGCAAAGGTTCCCACAAGAATGGGAACCAGGTCACCCCTAAAAAACATAGCAGAAGCTTGTTTATTATCGGATGATAAGCATCCAGGGAGAAACTGATACGTGAGAAGGTTAGAAAGACCTAAAGAAGAATATATTACAGCTTCATCGTACTCTGCAAAGTACTGCCTTGTCTGGATCTGTGAGTCGGCTAGTCTAACTCTAAATATCTGAGCATTAGTTTCATCGAAATCAGTTTTCTCTTTCGGCTTATCCTTTTTTCTTTTCAAACCTTTCGATGGGTCTAGTTTTGACCTCTCCTTCAATTTAGAAGAATTTTCATTTGTATCTATATTATCTTCAGGTCTCCTAATGGCTGCCCTCACATTCCCTCCGTCTCCATTCACAACATTCTCTGGATGGACATAGGTGTGCAGGTTGCCTATAATCCATATAGAAACCCTAGATGTAGTAACCAAGAAGCTTGTAGCAACTGAGACTACGGTATAGACCACCAAACTTGAATATGGAAACATTTTTCTTCCCTGTTTCTCAATGACGGAAGTAAGCTGCCAGTGGGCAAAACCCTTTGCCCTTATGATTGTGCACTCAGTCCATATTGGTCCATGTTACACAGATCATCTTTTGGGCCTCCCAATCAGCTCTGAGAAAACGCCATAATGAAAACAACAAAGAAGGACCAGATGACTAGAATGAATAGATTGCCCCAAATAAGAGAAATTCTCCACAATAATATATTCAAAAAAGAAACGAATTTTTTAAACCATACAGGTTGTGCTTATAGCTTACTTAACTTACCTAGGGAAAATAAATCAATAGAAACATATCTAGACTTACCAGTTTTGATTCAAAATTGTTTTGTCAGTGATGTTATTGGTTGCGTAGATCTTGAATGCGAGTTACAATTCAGAAGCATAAGCAGACAGTCGGCATGTGGGTTGCATCAGATCTGCCCACAACAGCGAGAAGAGAGACATGAAGCCTCAGACTTCAGAAATGTTTGATTCTAAGTTTAACAAACCATTCTGAAAATCCTTCATGTGCCCAGGTCAGACCAGTCCCATAACCTCCATCTTCCATACGTTGCCAGTGAGTTAAAATATTCGAATAGTTTTAGTGTGATGTCGAGGGTGGGGTAGTTGTAAAGTGGGGTAGTTGTAAAATCACATTGGTTTGCTATACCTAAAAACAGAGGAAAAAAATGCCAATGGAATGTCCTTCACTTCGCAAGAATGACCCTCTGCATATTCCTTACTGAAATTTGGGTATCCATTAAGACCGTCCGTCTCTCTACTATTCTCTTCTTCCATTCTTATTAAGGAGAGTGGGGATAGGAGTTACAATTAGGTGTGTTAAAATACTTCCATTCTTATTAAGGAGAGTGGGGATAGGAGTTACAATTAGGTGTGTTAAAAAAAAAATTTGTTATCTTTTTGTACAAAAGTGGTGACATAAATAATTCTTATTATGATTAATCTTCTTTTTAAAAAACTTTTTGGAAGCATGATTGAGCGCTATATTAGCAATTGGGCTGAAAAAGGGAAAAGGAGAAGAAGGGCAAGCTGGTTTTAGGCCCAAACATTCCACTATTGATCATGGGGTTACCCTTATATTCTTGATTGAAAAAATATGGGACATTCAAGGTGATGAAGCTTCTTGTTGCTTTGTAGACTTTAAAAAAGTCTTTGACACAGTTCCACAAGGTAAGTTATGGAAGAGAATGGAAGAATTAGGAGTTCCACATGTGCTTAGGGCAGTTGTTCATAGGCTCTACAAGCAGGTCAGAACTAAAATCAAAACCAATGATGGTATGTTGGAATGCTTTGGCAACGACATTGGTGTCAAGTAAGGTTGTCTGCTTTTCCCAATGTTATTTGGGCTTTACATCAATAAGCTGGAGGAATGGATTGACAAGGTTGGTGGGGAAGGCATTTATTTGGCCAACTTTGTAATAAAATTACTCTTATATGTCAATGATCTCATATTAATTGCTAAAACTACACATGATTTGAGAAAACATTTGAAGGCTCTTGAAACGTTTTGTCAAGAGGTCGAAATGCAAGTGAACACTAGCAAAACCAAAATAATGATCTTCTCACTACGAAGAAAAAAATAGCAAATTGACTTTCTCTTCGAAGGCAGACCGCTACAAACAGTGGACGAGTACAAGTACCTTGGGCTTGATTTTCACAACAAACTCAGCTAGGAAACATGTAGAGAAAAAAGAATTCAAGGAGGTTGGAAAGCGCTATACTCTTTACAAAATAGATGTAGAAATGCAGAATTATGGGATTGGAAAACTAAAATAACGCTTTTTGGTTTACTTGTCACTCCAATGATTCTCTATGAATGTGAAATTTGGGCAGCAACATGTCAAATGAGAAATGGAGACAAGTGGAAAGAATCCAAAAACATCTAATTATAAGTAACCTCAAGCTCAAGACTGCAATGCCTTATGAGATTTTATTGGCTGAGACTAGTACTTTTCCCTTGGAAGCCTCGACGATGATCCGATTATTAAGCTACCTGAAGAAGGTCCAGAATATGGAGAATCATCATTGGCCTAAACTAATTGTGAAGGAAGAGCTAACTAGAAGAAAGAACACCTGGATGAAACAAAATATCAAATGGATGAAAAAGTGAGATGTTGAGATACATGAATGCCCAAATACAAATGAAGAAATAAAAAAATATGTGAGAAAAATTTAAATATTCTATATGGACGAAAAAAACAAGATGTAAAAAGGATTATTATATCAAAGAATTCAATCCCACAAGGGACCATGAAAAAAAATCCTATATAGGAGCGAATATCAAATGGAAAGCAAAAATGTTGACAACTCAATTGCGAACTAGTTCGCATCATCTTAGGTGTAAAATGGGCAAGTAGGTGGTTCCTAAAGAGGAGTGGGAAAAAAGAATATGTTGATTTTGTAACAAGGGAATGGTGGAGATGGAATGGCACTTCGTCATGGAGTGCTCAGCATATAAAAACATTCAAGCCAGCTATGAAGACACTGCGCAGGTTGATAATTTAAATACCCTGTTTGAAGAGTCAAGGTTAGAGAAAAATACAAACTTCATCATCAAAATACACTGCAGAAGGGCTGATCTCGAATGGAGTTTACAAACTATCTAGGGCCTTTCTATGGGAGGCTCTTGTGTTGTCCTTGGGTCCCATAGGCTTCTTTGGCTCATGGACATCATTAAAATATTTCATTTCATTGTATTTATAATATGGAAACAAAAGTATATGTTAAATCAATTATGGGTTCAATCAAAGATATAGTAATTACAAGATTTAGGTGAATGGGAATAGATATTTTTATTTCCATTATATAACCACTTATACAAAAAATGGGTCCAATCAAAGATATAATAATTACTTTCTAACTTCTCAAATTTAGGTGAATGGGAATAGATAGATATTTAGGTCAAAGGGTTCCTATATGAAGTGAATGACTTACTTTTGAAAATCAACGATTGAAAATTGTAGAGAAGGATACAAGATGATTGAAATGATTCAAAATTATAGAGAAGGATACAAGACCATTGAAATGATCTAAAATTGTAGAGAATGATACAAAACCATTGAAATGATCTAAAATTGTAGAGAAGGATACAAGACCATTGAATGATCTTCAACAATAATAATAATAAAAAAAATCTTTTAAACTTTTAAAATTTAGATTTTTACATAAATAATAATAAGTTTTTAAAAAATGATATATATTTTTTAAATTATAATATTAATAATAATAGAGCAATAAATTATGAATTGACTTTTTATCTTAATAGGTTTCATTTTATTTTTCACTTTTTAAATTTGATGTTACTTGTAACTTTTAATATAAAAGTTAGAATTTTACTTTTAACAATTTTAATATTTTATTTGAAATAAAGTTTTAGTTTTTAAAATTTAATCTATCTAATAATCTTTTATAATATTTTTTTATTTGTTAATATTGAGTTTACGTAATATTTGTAAATATTGACTTCATGTAATATTGTTTGTAATATATTAATTATATTTTTTAGGTACATATTTAATTAATATTTCACTTCTTAAATTAAAAAAATAGTTTTACTTATTTATTTAATCATTTATTAATTTAATAAGTTTATTATTTGTTATTATTTTTTAAAAATTATTATGTTTATTAATGGTTGGATTTTGATATATTTTGACTTTCCATTTAGTTTATTTTATTGTAGTTTTTAATTTAGATTTAAGTTTGAAATTTATTTGAAAGTTTGTCTTTTTATGAAATTACAAATAGTAATTAAAAAGGTTTAGGCAAATTCACCGCCTAGAAAATTCACACCAACAATTCATCGGAAAATTAATCACATTAACATTTTTTAATATAAATTTTCATTTTTATTATCATAAATCATTTTTTTTAATTATATATGCCATGAATTTTCGGTCAAGGTGAATTGTTGGTGGTGAATTTTCCTTGAGTTGAATTTGTTATTGTGGTGAATTGTTGGTGGTGAATTTTCTGACAGTGAATTGTTCATGGTGAATTTTCCTAGAACCAATTAAAAATTATTAAAATTAATTTTATTTATAATTATTTATCTTATTAAAACTTTAATTATTCTAGAAGGAGAGACATATAGATATAGTCACATAAAGAGAGAGATAGGGAGATAAAAAAATAGGAGACAAAAATATATATAGAGTAGAGAGATCAAGAGATAAAGAGGGAAAGAGGAAGAGAGAGGGGAAGATAAATAGGGATAGAAAAAAATAGTAAGAGGAGAAAGATAGGGTGAAGGAAACAAATAGAGAGAAGAAATGGAAGAAATATAGATAGAGGAAGAGAAAATGGGAGACAAACATAGAGAGAAATAGGGGAGAGAGAGGAAGAGAGAGATTGAGAGATAATAAAAAATATAAAGATAGAGAGGGAGACAGATATATAAAGATATCTCTCTCTTTCTCTTCCCATATCTCTATATATATATCTTCCCATATGTACCTCTCCCTACCTCTCTCTATATATCTCCCTCCCTATACATTTCTCCATATAACTTCCTATCTATATATTTATATCCCTCCATCTCTCCCTCTCTCTTTTTCTCCCCCTCTCTATCTCTATTTCTCTCTCTCTCTCTCCATTTCCATCTCCATCTCCATCTCTATCCCCCTCTCTATCTTCCTCTATATCTCCTTACCTCTCCTTACATCTCTTTCTCTCTTTTCCCTTTATCTTTTCCACACACACACACACACACACACATATATCCCTCTTTCTATCCATATCTCTCC
>VDFB02321825.1:0-26039 GCA_007258455.2 Sequoia sempervirens
GAACATCATATGTAGGGATTAAAAGTTGTTCAACAAGAAACTCACATTCTATTCAGTCTTTAGGCATGTCAATCAGGGAACCACTAGTGGCCATTGCATCGGCTGCTTTATTTTGTACCCTAGGAATTTGTTCAAATTGTATAGAGGTGAAATATTTCTTGAAATCATCCACCATGCACTGGTAGGGTAATAGCTTATCATCTTTGGTTAGGAATTCATCATTAACTTGCCTAATGACTAGCAAAGAATCACTAAAGACTTTCAAATGAGTTATGTGCCACTGCTTTGCAATTTTGAGGCCGGTGAGGAGAGCTTCATACTCTGCCATATTGTTGGTACATGGGAATGCTATCCTGAATGATTTTGGAATGTAGTCACCCTGAGGGGTAACTAATAAAATTCCTGCGCCTGATCCATTATGCGTGTATGAGCCATCAAATTATAGTGTCCAAATTGGTGCTTCTATGACCGTGTAGACTTCTTCGTCTAGAAATTCGGTGTCTAGAGGGTAAGCATCTACTGATGGTGCCTCGTCCAATTGATCAGCTATAACTTGTCCCTTTATGGCTTTTCACTCTACATACTCTATGTCAAATTTGATTAGGAGCATGACCCATTTGACCATGTGGCCAATCAGAGTGGTTCTAGATAATAAATACTTCAAGGGATCAATTTTAGTGATTAATTTGACCGGATGACTGAGCATGTAATGACAGAGTTTCTATGTGCTAAAGACTAGCGCAAGACATGCCTTTTCCATGTGGGAGTAATTTAACTCATAGCCGACCAATGTTCGACTGATGTAGTAGACTACCCTCTTTTTGAATGACTCATCATGTCATGCCAATAATGCCCCCAGTGCGACTGAAGTAGCAGAGATGTAAAGTAGGAGGGTTTTTCCTGGAATAGGTGGCATCAAGATCAGTGGATGAGCTAGATATTCCTTAATTTTATCAAAACCCATCTGACACTGCTGGTTCCATCGGAAGGTGGAATCTTTCTTTAGAAGATGAGTGAATGGCTAACACTTATCTACTAGCTGGGCTATGAATCGACAGATGGACTACATCTTCCCTTGGAGGCTTCTTAACTGCTTCAGATTGTGTGGAGGTGGCATGTCCATAATAGCTTTTACCTTGGCGGGATCAACCTCATTGCCCCTATGAGAGACTATGAAGACCAACAACTTTCCTGACGTGACCCCAAAGACACACTTTTTTTGGATTTAGCCGCCACTTGTAATGCTCTAATCGCTCAAATATCTTTTTCAGGATGGTAGGATGTTCTGCTTGTGTTATGGATTTTCCTAATAGGTCATCGACATAATCTTCCATGATGATATGTATGAGGTCATGGAAGATGACTATCATCGCCCTCTGTTATGTTGCTCCTACATTTTTGAGACCAAAAGGCATAACATTGTAACAGAAAGTACCCCAAGGTGTTATAAAAGCAGTCTTGTGTTGGTCCTCTGGTGCGATTCAAATCTGGTTATAACCAGAGAAGCCATCCATAAGGGATAGAATCTCATGTCCTGCTGTGAGGACGACCAACATGTCAATGTTAGGCAGAGGGAAGTCATCTTTTGGGCAAGCTTTGTTGAGATCCCTAAAATCTATGTAGACCCGAATGTCTCCATTTGGCTTGGCAATTGGTACTATATTGGAGATCCACTCAGAGTAGTCAATCGGTCTAATAAAACCCACCTCTAGTAACTTCTCCAATTCCTTCTTGACTAATAATGCGACCTGCAGGTGCATCTTGCAGAGCTTCTATTTGACAGGCTTGGTGTCTAGGCGAACATCTAAATGATGAACCACTAAGGTGGGGTCTAGGCCTGGCATGTCTGAGTATGACCAAGCAAAGTTAATAATTCCCTCTTGGAGTAGCTACATGATGACTGGATACTCTTTCTCTGAGAGTGACTTAGCTACATAGGTGATTTTAGGACTTTCTGCAGTACCTAGATTAAATTCTTGAGTCTCTTCAATCAGAATAGATGATCAGGAAAATAACTGAGTTCCCATAAGGGGAAGATGAACATCTCCATCTTCCAGTGCCTCTGTGAGGTTTTTGCCATCAGTTGCGTCCTTTACTTTTTACTTTTTCAAGGTTAGGAAGTGCCTCAAGGAGGTTTTCACTAGATGACCACTTTTTACTTTTCTTATTCTTATTTTTGCGACTGGAGTGTTCATCCTCCCCCAATCCCATAAGGTTGACATATGTATCCGTAGACATACTGATAGGTGTGCTATTATGTAGGTCCCAATCAATAAGCTCAGGGTGACAAAGGGATAGGCTAATAGTGCAGATGGATAGGCACTCGAACATGGATGATAAGTCAGTATGATCAACATCATCGTATGCATGTATGACAGATTCCTCCTCGGATATGTCTTCCAATGAGCTATTGTCCATGGCGACACTATGGGAAGTATTAGACGATACTGTAGGGATTTTCTATTTTCTATCATACCCAATGCCTATGTTCTTTGGTAGTTTTGACGTATCAATGGGTTGCAACTGCCCTTGTTCTTCTTTACCTAGGTCCCTACCTTGATAGTTATGTTTTTCCGTGAAATTTTTGGGCCAAGGGTACTTTTCCTGAAAATATTCCTTTAGAGGAGTTTCCGGCTGGGGTTCTTCTCGGTAGACCCATTGGCTTATGTCTTCTTTTGGTGCATCTATCTTGACACTCGGGGATCTAAAAGTGGTGGTAGGGATGTTTTTACCACTAAAGGTGACAATCTTGTCTTCCTTTGGAGTAGCATGTGAAGGTTAACCATACTCGTGTGGTGATGGCGTCATGGTTGCTACATTGAGAGTAGTATGCAGTTCGTATTCACCACAACCTTTGTCAATGATCTAGACTTTGGTGACTGTAGGATCAGTGGTGGAGGATGGAGTGGTTATCGTAGTGGAGGGTGGATTAGTGGATGATGATTGGGATGCCCCCATTTCAACCCAGGAACAATAATGTAAATGGGGAAATGACGCTTCTAAAGCGTGGCAATATTCAAATGGTTGGGGGTCAACATAGATGGTGACTTCTTTTCTGTTGACTGGGAATTTTAGGCACTAATGGTATGTGGAGGGGACGGCTTGCATAGCATGGAGCCATGGACGGCCAAGGAGGATATTATATGGCAAGTCCAGATCAAGGACATGATAGGTAATGTACTGAACCACAGGTCCCACTTGGATAGGAAGATTGATAATCCCCTTCTGAATTCCTTTCTACATTATCATAGGCCTTGATCATGATGATCTGATTACTTAAATCCTTTTGAGTATACCCCACCTATTTTATGAATTTTAGGGTACACAAGTTGAGGGCAGAGCCATTATCTACCAAAACTCCTTTTATTTTATGACGAGCAACCACGACTTCGATATGTAAGGGGTGATTATGATTGACATCAATGTTCGACATATCGTTTTGGCTGAAGTAAAATTGATGAGATAAAGACAAGTGTCCCACCAAAGCTTGGAATTGTGTAGGATCAATGTCATTAGGTACCTGGGTTTCCCGTAGGGCTCTATTGAGGATGTCTTGATGTACAGGGGAAGAATTAAGTAAATCCAAAATGGAGATATGTACAAGGGTCCTTCCTAAGTGATCAAGGATGTTGTACTGAGAGCTTACAGGAGTTGATTGGGCGGGTACAGATGCCATAGGGATAGTGATGCGGGCTCGTCATTTAGTAACAACACACTGAGAATCCTTGGCTTTGACATATATCATGGATACATGAGGTTCTACCTGCTCAATGTAATGAATGATACCCTTGTAATTGAGGGGTATATTCTTATAGCTTACGTTATTTGTGCTGTTGTTTTGAGGATTACTGTCGGAGGTGCTCGGGCCTTGATTATGGTTTGGAAAGGCATTTTGATATATCTACAATTGAGCATTGGATGATGAAGCTTGACTGGGGTCAACCTTGATATCTCCTCGATCAATGAGATCTTGGACATAGTTTTTTAGACCCTGATATTTACTCAAAGAGTGTCCTTTGATTTTATGGAACTCACAATATTTGTTTTCCTTAAACCATGTGGGCTTGGGTTTGGATTCGTCAAGTGGCTCAATGACATGATATGCGATGGGATAGTTGATTTGTAACTACTTATTAAAGACAACACTCAGAGGTTCTCCTAATTGAGCATACTAGCGCATGGTGTTCCCCGGATTGTTTTGGTTCAACTATTGAGGAGGGCGAGGTGTCCCCTATGGTATGGAGATGGCGTTAGGTATAGATGATTGTTGTTTTTGGGATGCATTAGCTACTTAGACATGTTTAGTGTCTACCACACCTTCATTCACTGCATTCTTGTTCTTGTTTCAGAATTGTGGTTTATCGCCAAATGACCTCTCTTTATCATGACTATGTATTTTGATGTGCCCCTTGGTAATAAGGGCATGTTCAAGGATGGGTCCCTTTTCCACTATCTCTGCGAAAGTGGTGACACAATGTAACTTGAAATTATGAGCCATGTCGGGGTGAGAATTTTCTACAAAAAGAGTGACCATGTCTTTTTCTTTCAGAGGGGTCTTCATTCGGCTTGCTAATGCACACCACCTTTGTAGGTAGCTAGTAAAGGTTTCCCCCTCACGTTGTTTCTCTTTGAGGAGATCTAAGGTGTTCATGTCCTCCAAATTGAAAGAGAAGTAGGACACAAATTTTTTTGACAGGTCAGCAAAAGTTTTTATGGACCCTTTTTCAAGGGTCATGAACCAATCCAGGGCGTGTCTTGTCAGGCTTCATGGGAATAGGCACAAGAGATAGTTGTCATTGTACATGACCTCTTGACATTGGGAGTAAAACTCCTGCAAGTGGGCCTTAGAATCTTTGTTCCCCTTGTATTTGTCAAACTTTGGCATTTCAAAATGTTTAGGGAAGGGGATCAATGAGATGGACGGATCAAATGGATATGGGCATATGTCTTCAAATTTGAATGATTGCTTGCTAGCCCTAGCTTGAAGGTCTTTCAATGCCGCTTTGATTTCCAACAAATCTGAATTGGCTGGTGGTGGGTTGGGGGGATATTGATGATGGGATGATAAAGGATCTTGCTGAGAAAGCGTCGAATTATTGAAATACAGATTTGGATGGTTGGATGATGATATGCCTTGCTGGTAAGATGGGGGATTTTGTTGATACGGGGGCTATTGTTGTGGGGTATAGTACGGATTTGTTTGATAAAAGTGTGGGGTAGGTTGTTGAGGAGCTTGGATGGGATGTTGCATATTGGTTTGAAGGTATTGTTGTGATTGTTGGGAGGTCACATAAAGTGATTGTTGGTGAAATTACTGCTGATTGTGATAGTAGTAGTGTTGGGGGGGTTGTTGTTGTGATGTCAAATGTTGTATGAGCTGAGATGGGATATTGTGTTGTAGTTGAGCCTGCGGGCGCAAAATGGATGCGAGAAAAGGGAATATAGTCTGAGCAATAGGTCGAGATGGATTGCCTTGTGGTTGGTAGGGTGGTTGTTGTGAAGAGGCCAAAGTATTATGTATAGGTTGTTGCTGATGAGATGGCTGAGGTAGCGTAGAAGTGTTTTGTAAAGGGGGTTGTTGGGTACCACCCAAAACGTTTAACTGGGGTGTGCCTTGTGGAGGTAATTGAGGCAGAATGTTGGATTGGTGAAGCTGTTGAGATGGTAGATTTGTGGTCCTAGGAGGTGGAAGTGATGTGGTAAAGGAGGTGCCCCCAATGTTGACTGTAGGTTGATTCAAAGGAGGGGGTGCTGTTAACGTTAATGGTGGAGGTTGTGGAACATTTTGTGGCATACCATAGGCAAAAGAATTATTGGGATTAGGTATTTGAGGACCCCACATAACTGAGGTTGGAGCGTGTGGGGGATGGTTAACCTGATAAAGAACAACATTACCAAATTCAGGTTGATGCCAACCCTCAACTGGAGGAACATTGGGGAAGTATGAACCTTCTGGTGCATTTTGTGAACCTTGGAGCACGTTAGATGGGGGACTCCTATATTTGGACAAGTCAACACCTGAGGGGGGTTTGACACCGTTCTCAATTAGGTGGGCCAAAATTTCTTCCCCATGTCTTTCAAGTAGACGGTCAGTCATTTGCACATTGGCGGGGTTACTAAAATGTTCCTCAAGCATGAGTTCAGGTTGATTAGCCATACTCTCTTCACCATGTGGTGAGCTATTCTAATTTTTGGTGTTGGAGTGTGATGAAGTACCATTATGAGGATCTTGGGAGACATTTTTAGGACCTTGAGTGATATTTGCACCATCGGTGGGATTTGTATTGTTATTAAGGTCTTGGGACATGTTCGCTTGGGAATCCATTTGTCTCTTAGCTTGTGACCTAGTCTGAACGGGCATGCAAATGTGCTATGGGTGGATTATAAAGATGTTTTTGACAAATGACTTGATTGTGATTAGATGAAATCAGATTGTGATGGGGTTTGGATTTGGATCCATTTTTGTTTGGATATACTGGATTGGATTGGATTTTGATTGGATCGGTTTTGATTGGCTAGATTGGATTTCAATTGAATTAGCTCAGATTATTAAGAAAGATAGGATTGCATTGGTTGAACAGATGTGATTTGATTGGTTTAGATAGATTTGGATGATTGGATGGGTATGATTGGATGATGAAAGATGTGAGAGAGACTTTGAGTTTAACCAAATGAAGTTACCCTTAGTGACCTAGAGCTTTCATTAATTAAGAGGATGATCACGACACCGAATCCACCTTAAGATAGGAATGGATTGATTGGGTAAAGGATGATAACTTACAACACTGAATTTACCTCAAGATGGAAGAAGAAAATTGATTTGGGTCAAAGTTAAAGACTAATAATCAAATTCAAGTGCTATGGTCGATTTGGGTAACCTCTTTGTAATACAAGGTTATGGTGGTTTGGTTATGAGTGGTGTTTGGTGATGTAAATGGTAAAATTATGATGTTCGTTAGGTGATGGTATGGAATTTTGAATGGAATATGGGGAAATTAAAATGAAGGGTGGATTGAAGATGATTATGGAGAATGAGTGGGGATTTAGAATGGTTAAACAGAGGTTTGGAATGATAAGATGGAGGTTTAAACTGATCAAATGGAGGTTTTGAGAGACTTAGAGTGATGAAACGGAAGCTTGGGATGATGAGATAATGGTTGGGAATGATTAAATGATGGTTTACAGGCTAAACGGGTCCAAATGGGGCAATTTCGGGTCTTTAGGAGGGAAAATTCGCCCCTTTGCAGCAAAAATCAGGGGTGTTGATAGCTTTCTACAATAAATCAGGGCCACTTCCACCTTTTTGCAGCAAAATAGGGCCGCTTGCACCTTTCTACAGCAAAACAAAGGGTGCTTCCGCCTTTCTATAGTAAAATAGAGGGTGCTTCCACCTTTTTGCAGTAAAACAGAGGGTGCTTCTACCTTTCTGCAGTGAAACAGAGGTTGGTTTTGATGGAAATGGCTATGGAAAGGACTCAAAATGATAAAATAAGGCCAATGTATCAAAGGTTTCATGGGTTTCTCATAAGAAAACACTTCAAGCAAGCACAATCCTATGATTAATGTTAAGGGTATGGCCAAGAAAGGTCTTAATCTAGGATGTACAAGGCTTCTAAGGAGTCCTCGATATACTCTCGGTACGTGAGGCACAACTGTGAACACCATCCCATCACAAGCGTGAGTCGGGAACCCCAGTGAGATACTGAAAGGCTTAGACCAACTCTTTACGTCTATCTAGGTATCACCCTAGCTTTGACGCTCCGCCAATTACGATGTGACTAGATTGGGGTATAACTTTCATTCTCCCCCCTTTATATTCCCCACTGGTACACATGGTTGGAATCATCCCTTAGGGTGATGAAATCCCCAAGTAGGTCCCACTAAAAAGAAGACACTAACTGCTTCCAACTACCCCCCAAGCTCACACAAAGTGTAAGGGGAAAGTGAAAACAAATTAATGCCCCCTTAGGTAACACAAGAATAAACAATCACAACAAGCAATGAAGTTTACTCCTCCTAATTAGACTATGTTTCAAAACAACAATGATAATCTTGAAAAATCTGGTCAAATAGATGGCCCTGCAAACAAACGTTAACTGTCTTATTCTTCGTTCTTGGTTGATTACGCCATAATATGCTGTAAAACATTAGCAAAACAACCAATATGCTTGCCAAAACAATGTTAGAGGGTTACTACTAAAAAATGGCAAAAAACAAGAGCAAAAATGAAGCTAAAATGAATGTTTTACCTTCGAAACTGTGTTGTTTTGGGGTGCTTCCACCTTTCTACAGCAAAAATAGGGGCACTTCTACCTTTCTGCAGTAAAACAAGGGTGCTTCCGCCTTTCTACAGCAAAAGGTTAGAGGAAAAGAGCCTTTCAAAATGAAAGGGCATATCTGCCCCTCTACAGGAAACTTTATCAGATTTTTAAAAATGAAAGTTGTACGCCCTACTGCAAGAAAGTGTTAGAAAAAATCTTCTAAGTATACACCTAACTGCAGGAAACTGTTAGAAGAAAATGAAATTGTCAGATATAGGGTGCTTTCGTCTTTCTGCAGCAGACAAGAGGGCACTTCCGCCTTTCTGCAGTAAAGCAGAGGCCGCTTCCACCTTTCTGTGGTAAAGCAGAGGGCACTTCCGCCTTTCTGCAATAAAACAGAGGGTTCTTCTGCCTTTTTGTGCTAAAGTAGAGGGTGCTTCCACCTTTCTATGGTAAAACAGAGGGCACTTCCACCTTTCTGTGACCTTTTCCTACAAAATTCTTAGCAAAAATGAAGGTGAAAATGCAAGAACCTATTTGTGGGTCCCACTGGGTGTGCCAAAAATGTGTACCTTAGAATTTTACCCTACTCTAATGTGAAAAATAACTAAAAATGCAAGTGATAAAATACTAAGAACACTTCAACGATTAGCCTAACGAGTGATAAAACAAGGAAAATAGATGAAATAGAATGGAAGTAGATTATACCTTGCTTGTTGTGAAGACTCCTTGGTTGGCCCTTGATTTAGATGACTTTGTGTGCTCCTTAGATGGCTTCTTGAGTGACTAAATGCAAGATCAACTTATGCAAAATGATTAGAGTGGATGATTAAATGATAGCAAATGCAAATTGGCAGCATAAGGTTGCTCAAGATGAAAGTGTTGAAAATGCCCTTGAGGAGGGGGTATTTATAGAAGAATTTGAATTCTCTAGAGAATTCAACAGTTGAGAACTCACAAGCCCTCACATCTTGACATGTGGATGGTGAAGTGGCCAAGAGGAGATGACATGGAGGAAGGACAAGTACCTTCCAAGTACCTTAGGGAGAGAAGATTTCAAAAAAGGAATTTCTGTCCCCAAGTGAGAGTGAAAGGGACATTTGAGAAATTTTGGAATTCCTCAAAATCTCCATGGGAAAAGGAGAGTGGTTGGATAGGGTGTGAATTAAAAATTCACATTCTTAGAGAGAGTGTAAAGGATAAAAGGTAGACCTAAAAGGTGTGTGACTCTACGTACGGAGATTTGCGGACAAGTCCAAGGTTCTAGAAGCCTTGGAAAGATAGAATGTGAATTAAAAATTTACATATAAAAGAGGGGAATCTAGGATAAATAAATGTGAATTAAAAATTCACATGGGAAAGAGGGTCAATGCTAAAAAGAGATAAATGCAAAGGTTGACTAAAAAGGTGGTGCTAAATATGGCTAATGACCTTGGTTAAGGTTGTGCAAATTTTTGATTAGAATAATTAATGGAGGATTAGAGGCAAGTGGCAAATGTAGGAGGATGTGACATTAATCTTTGATTGAGAGGATGCACATCATAATCATAAATTAATTAAATTAATTCAGATTAGAGCAAGATCATGGAGGATGTGACAAGGAGAGAGAAAATGAAAGAATTTTAAATTGATTTTAAATCAAAAGGGTAAAAAATGACTAAATTAAATAAATTGGTGTATTTATTTAATTTAGAGAGGAAGAAGTGAAAGATAAGGCATTTAGTTATTAAATTAAATGCTTTACAAATATGAGATAAAAGATGTAATATTAATTTAATAAGTTAATAGTTAATATGATAGACGAAAAGGGAGTAAATTTAATCATATGGGAGTGATTAAATTTAGATGTCTACAATAGGGATGACTTCAATCTATCTAAATGTTCATTGCACAACTGGTTGATAAGAGTCTACCTTTCACATATCTACTACATAAAAATGTTCCTTTCAAATGGGATGATAAGTGTGAAATGGCCTTTCAATAGATCAAGCAATACTTAATGAGCCTATTGGTTCTTGTACCACCAAATCCGGACAAACCTCTTATCTTATATATTACCACAACAAAGAAATATTTGGGAGAATTATTAGCACAAGAAGACTCTATAGGAAAGGAATGTGCAATTTATTACATCAGTTGAACCCTAATTGGTCATGAACTCACTACACTTTCATCGAGAAGGCTTGTCTAGTAGTAGTATTTGCTTCAAAAAAAATTTGGCACTACATGTTAACTCATACAATCAATATTGTTGCAAAGATTGATCCACTTGAGTATCTTCTAAGCAAGGCTACATTGAAAGGAAGGTTAGCAAAATGGGTTATAATCCTGAGTGAATTTGACATCCATTATATTGATCACAAAGAAATCAAAGGACAAGTTATTGCTGATCAATTAGCTAAAGCACTGTACTACAAGCAGAGCATCCCATGCACATTAAATTTCTAGATATTGATGTCTTCACTGCAGAATCCAAACAACCATGGTCCTTATACTTTGATGGTTCTTTAACTCAACATGGATTTGGGATAGGCATACTCTTTGTCACCCCTCAAGGAAATACCATTCCTCAGTCATATAGGCTAATGTTTCCATGTACTAACAACATAGCCGAGTATGAAGCTTTAATCACTAGACTCAAGATTGCATTGGAATGGAGGATCATAGAACTACAAGTTTATGCTGACTCCCAGTTAGTCATTAATCAAATCAATGATGATTATCAGACCAAAGATGACAAACTGTTGCCATACAAGAAAATGGTTGATGATATCAAGAACTTCATGGATATCAAGTTCATATAGATTCCAAGACTTGATAAAAAAGTAGCTGACACCATGGACATGATTGCATCATTGCTACAACTCCTAGAAAATCAAGCTCGCTATGAATTTCTAGTGGAACAATCATTTGCACCTGCCTATGACACACCTGAACGCCAAATCATCTGCCACTTAGTAGGATCTGATTCACCTTAGTATGGAAAGATTTATGCTTACCTAAAAGATGACATCTTACCACCTGACTTATCCCGAAACCAAAAGTGTAACTTTATTTTCCAATCCTCTCACTATACTCTCATCGCTAACATCCTTTATCACCGTAGTCTTGATGGTACTTAACTTTAATCTATTGAATGTGAAAAATTTGGCAATGCTTTACAAGAAGTTCATGGTGGAATTTTTGGTACTCATTCATGCTCCTGCATAAGAAGTTCAGCTGTTCATGCCGACCTGGCCATTGTCTCAATGGGGGTTAGATCTAGTTGGAAAGATTCATCCTTCATCATCACATCAATAGATTATTTTAACAAGTGGATTGAGGCATTACCTCTGACTAAGGTTACTGGAAAAAAAATATCATCATTCATACTCAACTATCTCATTTTTTAGTATGGCATTCCCAATTCCATCATCATAAATAATGGATGACCATTCAAGAATTAGGATGTTAATGAACTTTTTGAGAGATTACATATTCAACATAGATATTCAACACCTTATTATCCACAAGGGAATGGACAAGCAGAGGCCTCAAACAAAACAATACTAAAAATATTGAAGAAGATTGTGAACGATGCAAGGAAAGATTGGCATGTTCAACCTGGAATCCATAATAAAATAACTGAATTAATATAACCATTATGTCCATGATCTAATGGGTGTCCAACCATGATCAACATATTTGATCAGAAGAGCTAGAACTCTTGATGATGAGAAGAATGACGAGCGGCTGATCACAGATGATCAAACCACCAAGACCTACACCCATAGTTTCACTGGTGATCGTTTGACGTATCAACAACACATGCACCTGAAAAGTATTATGTCTAGTTAGAAGATAATATCAATAAAACTTAAAACAACAGATGAAAATAAAACACAAAACCAAAAAATACAAAAATAGCAAAAAAAGTCCTAAAAAAAAATCAAAAAATTACAAAAAAGTCAAAAAAATCGTCATAGGGTGAAAACCTGGCGACAGGCAATCTATTGATAGGAAAAATACAAAAAAATTAAAAAAAAAAAGAATTAGAAAAATGCAATAAAAACAAATAGTGAAAATCTGGCATAAAGATTCCATTTGTAGCTCTCCATCTATTAGCTCGTGTTTTGCACATAGCTTCTTAGCCTTCATTTTATGCATCATCCTAAGGTCATAATAGCATCATATTGCCATCATTTTCCTAGAGCGATAATGTCTTACCATGGCTTGATTATTGTACATATTCATTTTTTGCAAGTTGTGTCAATATTGGGGGCAAACGTTGACATACTGGGGGAAATCAACTTTTAGGTTATACCAAAACAACTAGAAATGACATAAAATCCAATCATGTGAAAAAATAATCAAACCACATGAACAACTATCCAATCATTGATCCATATCACAATAATTTTTAGTAAATACCACATCATGACACATATCTAGATGATCTAAAATATAAATAATGTTTGGAATAGTAGTATTATATTTTGAACAATGGTCATTTAAATTTTTGATATCATTCCTCTGGAGCACACTCAATGATGTACTAAACTAGAGTGGTGAGGAAAAAGGATGATTTTTCATTGTCTGCTATCTTGAGGCTAACTATTAATCTGTTGCAAATATGTCGCGAAACATGATTTCCAAAATGTATCATTGATGACAGTTCCAAATTTGCATAAGAAATTGGTTAGTCATTATTTTTTTTATGCAAGCACTGCTCAGGTCATCTTGGTTCAATTATACCTCGATGCTTCTGAGCACTTGCTATATCAAAAATCATGAAAGTTGTACTCAGGTCATCATTAGTGCTAATTTCCCCTCTGATGCTTATACATACTTCTAAAATTTTAAAACACTCTATGATGATTAAAGAAAGCTAACAAAAGGCTCAACAAATGGCTGGTTTCATTTAGTTGCATTTCATTTAGTTCATTGCACATATCTGCATTTGGATTTTCATTAGAGTTTTGAAAGGATGAACAAAAATATCAACGATTGCCATGTTTCTTTAGACTATTTGTGGAGGACATTCAGACATTTATTTCATTATCATCTTTTATCTTTATCATCTTCATTATCTTTTATTTCATCATCATTTCATTACATTCATCATTTCATTTCATTATCATCTTTCATCTTCATCATCATTTCCTTAATCATTATCATTTCATCTAGGTACTCTACACATCATATAGTTTTTCATTTATCATTCATTTTCATATCATTTAGATCATTTTATCATTTCATATCATTTATTTTATCATTCCTTTTCATATCATTTAGATCATTTTATCATTTCATATCATTTCTTTTATCATTCATTTTCATATCATTTAGATCATTTTATCATTTCATATCATTTCTTTTATCATTCATTTTCTTATCATTTAGATCATTTTATCATTTCATATCATTTCTCTTATCATTCATTTTCATATCATTTAGATCATTTTATCATTTCATATCATATCATTTTTATCATTTCATCATCATTATTTCATCCATTTTTATCATCATTTAATTACAATTTCATTACATGTCATTCATCATCTTATCATACATCTCATTTTTATTAATCATTTCAATTCATATCATTATTCATATCATTTATTATTGGTCACATTACATTCATTTCATATCATTTCCTAATTCATATCCATATTACAAATTCATGATGCATTTCATAAACACAACATCCATTTTCCATCACATCATCATTAGTTATTGCATTTGAAAAAAAAAATTCCATACATACATTACATTTTTCATAAGCATATCAAATATCCCATTACATATTTTTCATTAATCACATCATAATTCATCCACCTGCATGACATTGTTAGTATGCATCACAAATCACCATCATAGCATGAATCATCCTACATATCATGTTAGTAATCAAATCAATAAAATGAATCTCAAAATCCATATCACATCCTATACAAATAAATGCATATCCATATCACATCATTCCATAAATACACATCATATCATCAAAAACTCATTGCCGCTACATATCATTGCTCATCAATAATACATACAAACGTCCAATGTCCAATGAAACTGAAAAGTATAGAGAGATACATGAGATATGATAAAAAAAAATGTACATGCTCCAAAAATGATATACATGTGTGAAGTACATCAATAATACTATATCAATAAAAATCACATATCAAGGCTGGCTAGTGGAGCCCCTTGATGGAGGTGGTCTAGAGGATGGTGGCCTGCTACTCTCCCCTACGTTAGGATCCTATCCAGGCCCTGTGACCCCTATGCTCTATGTCGTAGTCGATGATCTACTCCTAGATCTTCTATGGGACCGTGGGTAAGGCTCTCTGTGCTCGGGAGGGCACAACTCCTCATATCTAATCCAATAGTGCTTAGCCTCCCTGGCTATCTCAAATCCCTCTGCAATGGCATCTCATAAAGATGCACTCTCAATAGTTCCCATGAGCCTTTGAGCAAAACCCTCTACCTCTACTTCCCTCTATCTGAAGGAGTCCCTCTTTGCTATCAACTGGGCCACCTCTGGGTCTGGGGTAGGAGGAGGTGCCTGTATTTATGCCTGTATCTACCCCTATACCTATGCAAGTTGTGCCTATAAATTCACTGTAACACTTTGAGCCTGAGCCAACTGGCTCTACAACTGTGCCTATTTCCCTTGTAGCATCTGTACCTGGGCCTGTAGAATGGCTATTTGTGGCCCCTGCACTGTGGAACTGACCCTAATTACTGTCCACCATTCAATACCAGTCCTCAACCTTTGCATGATCTATACACTACCCAAAATTTTTGGCCTTGGTCTCACCGGCCTTGATCTCACTGGCCTCTGCTCCGCCCCTCCACCATCTTCGCCATCATCCCCATCACCATCATCTCCACTCTCATCCTCATCTCCACTCTCCTCCTCCTCTCATCCACCAACTGCTTGCTCTCCCCATGCCACATCCTCCTATCTCCTAACCCCTAGCTATTGTGCCACCAAAATGGGCATCAACTCATTTGGACATGTAAATTGAAGAAATGGGTGTATGTGATAATAAACAAAATACTCCTCAAACATACCTACATCAACAATATTAGGCCTTCCATCCCATACCTTAGGCTATAAAGTTGTATACTCTATATATGCAGCCTGATAAGAAATGCAAGGCCCCCATCTAGGCTCATCCTTGCACCATCCATAGTGCACAACACCCTGTGGCATCCCCTTTGTGAATTTGAACTATCTTTGTACTCGCAATGCCAAAAATATCTCTATAATGAATGGAGTCCAACCTATCAAAAACTGGGGTATACATAAAAATGACATCTCCAAATGATGTATATCCCATGCCTCACAATCCGTATATGGCCTTCATATCACTGCATCAATATTGTCCAGAGTCTGTCGCTAGTACTCCAAATTTCCCAATTTGGGCTGGACAAGTGCAATAGAATATGCATATACATATGGCCTACCTAGTGGCCTAACTCTCAGACACAGTCAAGAATGCAAATATGTTTTCAATTACATCATCTACTATTTGTTTTCTATCATAGAAATAAAATTTATTAGAAGTCATATCAAATCATCTACTCTTTGTTTTCTAAAGAAAAGTTATCAAGCAAAATGCAATCAATCATTCTACTCTTTGGAAACAAAGTTATTAGCTATCTACTATTTTCTTTCTATTTTGGGAAACAAAGTTATCAACTCATCATTTATCAAATTTTCTATCATTTCTACCCATATCAACATGATGACAAGACAATTTATCTATCTACTGACCAAGGAAGCAATAATACATCATCATTTTCATCATTTTCGTCAAACAATTCTTTTTGCCTAAATTTTCTAGATGTGCTAATCTATAGCCTAAAAGCGCTAAAACCCTATATGCGTTGAAGTTTCCCCCTGGTGCGTTAAAACCCTGGATGCACCATTCTGTGTCCTCAAAGTGCTAAATCAATTCCTCTATGCATGATTTCCATATATGCGCTAAACTGCCTGTACCTATAAGCACTAAATCACACCCTATATGCACTAAAGGAAACATCGCATGCGCTATTCTATTTCCTAAATGCGCTAAAATGGACTTGTACTTCCTAAATCCTTGTAAAAATATCACAAAATTGACTTAAATTGAAAAAATTTCAAAGAAAAATGGGTTGAATCGACTCATCGATGGTCCATATGTGGCTAGTCTCTAGTATCGACGGGCCCGCTGGAATCTATGTCTGTGATATGGAATCTCCATCTCGCCAAGTCACTGTCAAAGAAAAAAGTTCCTTAAGTCAAACGATGAAAATGACTTCCCCTTTTTACCCTTTTTACCTTTTAAAGCTCAAACAAGGTGGGTTTTTAGTGGCATTTTTTTTTATTTTTTTTAATCAAACTCTGACCTTATTTATTCAAACTGGGGCATCTTTTAATCAATCATCGGGAGCTAAAGCACTACATCCCTCTCATCATCCGAATTTTATCATCAGCTCAACATTTTTCTCATCATCTGTGATTTACCTCTTGAGGGGGCATCATCAATATTAGGAACATCTTTTTTTAATCAGGGGAATATCAGTTAAAAATTTTAGACTAGGGGTAAAATCAAATGCAACAAATTTCAAAAACAGGAATATTTTCTTTGAAGCAATGCATTTCACACATCACTTCAAAGAGGGGCAAAATGTATATGCATAAAATTGATCATGTCTAATTAACCCTGGAATTTAATTAAATAATTATTGTTTAATTAATCTCTCCAAAAGTCGTCTACATATGATTAAAATTAATTAATTTAACTATATTGTTCATTCACTTTATTCTTCTACCGTAATTAAATAAATTTACTTTATTTAATTATTTCACATTCATATGTCTACTTGATTAATTAAATAAATTTATTTTAATTAATTATCACCCTTTGAATTTAATTAAATTTAAATATTTCCTTTCTCTTATTCAAATCTTTCTTCTAAGTAATTAAATATTTTATTTAATTAATTTCATTTCAATTTCATTTCCTTCAAATTTAATTAAATAACTTTATTTAATTAATATCCTTCATATCTTTTCAAATCATAATTAAATATTTTATTTAATTATGAAATATTCCATTTTCTCCAAATCTTGATTAAATATTTTATTTAATTAAGAAAATCTTTCATGTCACAAATAAATGAATATTGAATTTAATAATTCATTATTTACTTTCAAAAAAATTCCAAAATCCTCTAAAAATATGATTTTTACAATTCATCTTTATCATCTCATCTTATCTCTTCCACGAAAGAGGATACAAATCCTGCTTTCTAGTTTTTTTCTATTTTTCTCTCCAGTCTTATGCATCTTCAATCGTTTGATCTACCAGGAATTTTCACAGCCATTGACAACATTAGCCAATCAGAATCTTTCGAAAACTCTATAAATACCCCTATGAATCCAAGCATTGGTGACCTAGATGCACACATGCATTTGATGATTAGTTGCATTCTAGCATTCTAGCATTGTCATTATCAGGTTTAACATTCGTAGTTTCATAATCTTACATTCTAGCAATCATGTTTATTTTAATCATGCTAATCGTATCTTAGCATAGCATGCATTCATCTTTAATCTCGTTCTCTAGGAAGATTGTTTGTTGAGCCTAGCACACGATCTGATAGCAAGTTAGAATCAATATAAAACACTGGAGATAGAGGACGATAGGACAACATCGAGAGAAGAGGATTTAGTTTGCATTTACTTTATTCCATTTTTTTTTTTGATATAATGTCTTATCGATGTGTTTAATTTTTTTTTAATCTACATATTATAGACTTAAAATTGACAACACACTCTGTGTTTTTGATGTGTTGAATTTTTATGGTTTATTGGTTATTCATTAGATCTGAGATTGAGTTAAATAGATTTTGAAAAGATTTAAGTATTTTCTGACAACTGATTCACCCCCCTCTCATTTGTATGTCCTTGTTTTGTGAAAAATTAGTATCAGAGCTGGTTCCTTAGAAGAAGTTTAAAAGGTTGAGGTGATCTGAGATGGCATCATATGAGAAGGACAATCCTAGATTTTATGGAACAAATTACTCATTGTGGAAAGCTCGAATGGAGTGTCATTTGAAGTGTATTGGTGAACCCTTGTAGAAAATTACAAAGAACAGATATGGTATTCCTCAGAATGGTCCCTCCATTGTTGATGAGATTAAAGAGGCTGAGAATAATTTTAGAGCTATGGAAGCTTTGTTGAGTGCTTTAACAAATTATGAAATTACCAATGTGTTAGGTCTGAAGACAACTCATGAGATGTGGATGAAGCTGGAAACTTTGTATGAAGGATATGTACATGTGAAGATGGCTAAGCTATAGAGTTTGAAAGGCAAGTGTGAAAATTTGAAGATGGGTGAAGATGAAAATAAAGTTCTTAGATCATTACCTCCCTCCTACAAAGCTAAGGCTCATGCTATTGAAGAAACCAAATCATTGATGAATGTGACAAGGGACACAGTAATTGGTAAACTTGTTGCCTTTGAGTTGAGTGAATTTGGTGATTTTGTTCCTAAGATTGAAACTGCATTCAAGGCTACTATATGCAGAAGAAACAAGCAAATATATGATCTGGGAGAGAGTTCTAGAAAGACATTCAAGTATAAGGAAGAAACAACTTGAAGATGAAGAAAGAGAGGTAGAAGAATTGGAAGCACTGATAGTGAAGAAAGAAGGTAGAGGACAAAGTAAGTATAAAAGAAAGCTTCTTATCAAATGTTTTTCTTGCAGTAAAATAGGTCATACTATATCATGGTGTCTTGAAATAGTTCCTAGATCTAAGCCTTACAAATCTAGATTCCAAAAGAAATGTTACCTTGCTAAAGAAGGTGTGACTGATGATGAGTTTGATAAAGATAATGGAAATGAAGATGTTTTGGTTTTCATTGCTATCACGAAAAATAGTCTTGTGGCTTCTAAATCTGCTAAAGTTGAGAAAGCTCTTGTAGCCTGAATTGAAGAAAAGAATGAGTGGTTCATTGAAAGTGGATGCTCACATCATGTGACTAGTGAAAGAAACAAATTTTTAAGTCTAGAGAAGTATGATGGTGGGGTTGTAAGATTGGAGATAATAATGCTTGTGTGATTCATGCAAGAGGATTTATTTGTCTTGCTGGTAGCATAACAGGGATGATGTCCTTTATGATGAAGGCTTGAAGCACAACCTATTTAGTGTTGGATAGATGGTAGACAAATGTTATGATTTTTAGTTCAAAGATGGAAGATGTAGGATATATGGAAGCTCTAGAAATGTAATTGCCTCAAGTAAATAGACAAAAGGTAATATTTTTCACCTAAATGCTGCTAGTGAAAGTTGTTTAATTACTCAAGTAGATGAAAGCTAGTTATGGCATAGAAGGCTATGTCATGTGAATTTTTATAACATTGTCAAAATAAGTTCCACTCAAGCAATAAGAGATCTACCTAAGATAATGAAGCCTACTAGCACAATTTTCAAAGAGTGTTAGATGGGAAAATAGAATAGAATTTCTTTTCTAAGCAAACAACATCATTCAAATGGATTGTTGGAGCTGGTACATACTGATCTATGTGGTCCTTCCAGAGTCAAAAGTCTCCATGGTGAAAGGTACTTTATGCTTCTTATTGATGATTACTCTAGAATGATATGGGTTGATTTCTTAAGGGGAAAATGTGAAGCATTAAAAAATTTCAAAAGCTTCAAAGCTATGGCAGAAAATGAGAAAGGTCTGAAAATCAAATGCCTAAGGTTAGATACAGGTGGTGAGTTCACCTCCAAGGAGTTTAATTCTTTCTGTGAAGAGCATGGAATCAGAAGACAATTATCTACTTCCTAAAATCCTCAATAAAATAGTGTTGCTAGAACAATGATGATTGAAGTAAATGTGCCTCACTTCTACTGGAGTGAAGCAATAAGCACTGTTGTGTATAATTTGAACCGGGTAAATGTAAATGGTAATTCTAGTAAAAATCCTTTTGAATTATTGTTTGGTTATAAGCCTACTGTTAAATATTTCAATGTCTTTGGAAGCAAATGCTACATCAAGAGAGATGATGATATAGGAAAGTTTGATGCAAGAAGGGTATGTACAGGATGTAATAGAAAAAATAGGCCCTTAAGTGGCAAAAAATTTAGAAAAATCAGAGTTAGGCAACTTGACGTAAAAATTTGAATAAGTTACCTATATTATTTCAAAAATATGTAAGAATAGAATCTGTAGCAAATTGAATATAGTTTCTAAACTACTAGGTTTATTTTAACAAAAAAAATCTATTTGGTGAAAATTTGAAATTTCAATGTAGTAGTACTTAAATTTTAGGGAAAAAATATGAAGTAGGTGTTTGTTTGACAACCCTAACCACAATAAAATGATCATATTTTTTTATAATATTTTAGATATAAGTAGAGGACTCATGTCTCGATATGATGCATATATTTTTGTAACTTTTTTCCAAGTAAATAATTAATTATGAATTTCTTATTACAAATTTTAAAAAATATAAAAAACTTGTATGTTTGACCACCTTAACTTGGTCAAAACTTCATGAAATTCAAATTTTTTTTTTTTAATCCTATAGTATACGAAGCATAGAATGTGACACATGTTTTAGATTCAAAAAATGTGATATCATTTGAAAGCTATAGATTTTTTTCAATCGGACTATCAATTAGGACTTTAGTTGTAATTCAAATAGAAAATGAATAATAATTATTTATTAAATTCAAAGTAAAGCATAATCTATATTAATGGAAAGCTGATAATCTCCTTTAAAAACCCTTTTTGTTTCATCAAATTTTGGTAAAAAAAAATTTATTAGCCACATATCCTACACATACCCATCATATCACCACTTTTTGGCCCATCATGATTCTGCACATACCTAGAAGCAATGAGGGAATCTTTCTATGTTACTCTATTAAAATCAAGGCCTATTAGTGCAATAACAGAAGATTGAGGAAAATGGTCGAGAGTGCAAATGTCAGAGTTGATGAGGATTCTGTTAAATCATCTAGATATTATGGATATGATTCAGATGAAGACAATACAAACAAAGGGAAGAATGTTCAGATACAAAATCAACTTCAAATTGAGCCATATATTCCAATAAGACAACTTCAATTTGTTCTGGTAAATCAAGACAGTCCAGAAGCAAAGACAAGTGCAAACACAGAAGAAATAATAGAAGTATCAGAAGTTTGAGAAAATCTTAAAACTCTAAGGTATTGATGCAGGAGCATCCAGTGGTGTAAGGGCAATCTTACATCACCCAAAAATAGTTAAATTTCAAGTTTCTTAGTTTTTAGATGTCTTTACATTTTTGGATACCCTTTTCGTCATAATGAAATTCTCAATTTACGGTTTTTATTTTCCATTCCTGGGTGGAAAGATATTGCAGTTTTAGTTTCTCAGATTTGCACTTGAAAATCTTTCGAGTTAGATTTGAGGCACTTAGAATTCCTATAATGGCCCCAAAACTTGTTGAAATTGGTGTAGCATATTTTGAGTGTTTTATTGACTTCGAGACCTTTCCAACGGTTCAAACGGTTTGCAAATCGGAGTCCCAGATCAAAAGTTATGGCCCCGAGAAGTTGGCACACTTTCTAGAAGATACAATTGCAAATGTTCTTTTGAAATTTGAACTTCAAGTTGTAATTTTTTGGCACCAAACCACCTAAACTCAAATTTGAATGTTGTTTTGGCTCCAAACTAAAGAGGAGCTCTATTTATGGGCAAGTTTCTAATTTTTGGGTAACTTTTTGGGGACAAGCTCGCATATTGCGAAAGGGTGATTCTGTAGCTTTCTATAACTTGTATGTGTTGTAGAACTTGGGGATTTGAGATCCTCTACATGTAAGAAGCTCCATTTTATAAATAATAAAATTATTCTCTTGTTTGTGGGTTATTTTCTAAGTCTTGGGCTGCGCCTTCATCAAGTGGTATCAGAGCAGGTTTTCTTGAGCGTGTGGACAGATCGCTGATCATGAGGCAGTTCACACCAAGACCATGGTTGTGGGTAGAGGTCAAGAAAGATGCCTCCAAGAGTGATACCTGGTAGGCATGGTGGTGCCAGAGACGGTCGAGGTGGTAGAAAAATTGGTGGAAGAGATGCACTAGCAGCCCTCCAAAGACAGATTGATGCATTACAAGAGCAGTTGAGAAGAGGATTAAACCTGAGGGAGGAAAGTGAGGATGAAGGAAAGGAAGAAGGTTCAAATGTAGAAGAGGAAGAAGAAGCAATTGATCAAGACCAAATGCGGCTAATAAGGGCCATTTTGAATATCGGGAAAAGACCTAGAGCAGAAGTCCCCAGTTATTCTGGAAGTCTAAACCCAAAAGAGTTGATCGACTAGATCAATGAGTTAGAAGAATATTTTGAGTATGAGGAAATAGAGGACCCAGATTGGGTTAAGTTTTCAAAAATGAAACTAAAGGGTCATGCCAGTATTTGGTGGAAAGAGGTCCAGTTGGAAAGAAATTGAAGAGGAAAAGGAAATATCACCAGATGGGATTGCATGGTAGAGAAACTGAAGAAGTAGTTCATACCAGTGGACTACGAGTTAAATCTGTTGAAGAAATTGCAAGGGTTGAAGCAAGGAAATAGATCTGTGAAAGAATATACTAAATATTTTTATAAGATAATCATCAGAATGTGCCACACAAAGGCCAATAAGGAGAAGGTATCCTGATATCTTAATGGGTTATGACCAAGCATTCAGGAGGAGTTAAGCTTAGTCAGAATGACCACCATTGAGGATGTGTATCAGTTTGCTCTGAAGGTGGAATAGAAGTTGAACAAAAGATTTGATGGCAAGGAAAAAGGACGAGGAGGTCAAAGTGGAAGGGAGAGTGGAAGACCTTCAGGAAGCTGAAATGATGATGAAAAGAAAAGTGAAGATGTGGGTACCAGCCAAACCAAAGGAATGACAACTTCTACCGCCCTCGTGATCAAAACAAGGGTGATCAAAGAGTTGGGTATGTGCAGATCATGGTGCCCAAAAGTGGCAATATTATGGGGGTATGTGGTCGACACTTTTTTTTCACCCAAAATTAATGAAACCAAAAAGGGTTTTAGAGGAGATTCTCAGCTTTCCAAAAATATAAATTATGATTTAATTTGAATTTAATAAATAATTATTATTCATTTTCTATTAGAATTACGACTAAAGTCCTGATCAATAGGTTGATTGAAAAACATCTATAACTTTCAAATGATATCATATTTTTTGAATCCAAAACATGCGTCACATTCTATGCTTCACATACTATATGATTAAAAAAAGAAAAATTAAATTTCATGAAGTTCTGACCAAGTTAAGGTGGTCAGACAGACAAATTTTTATATTTTCTAAAAGTTGTAATAAAAAATTCATAATTAATTATTTACTTGAAAAAAAATTACAAAAAATATGCATCACATCAGGACATGAGTCCTCTCTACTTATATATAAAAATCTTACAAAAAATATTATTAATTTATTATGGTTAGAATTGTGGTCGAATGAGACACCTACTTCTTATTTTCCACGAAATTTAAGTACTCTGCATTGAAATTTCAAATTTTCACCAAATAGATTTTTATTTATTTTTTTAAATAAAACCTAGTATTTTTTAGAAGCGCATTCAATTTTCTACAAATTCTATTATTACATATTTTTGAAATAATATAGATAACTTATTAAAATATTTACGTCAAGTTTCCTAACACTGATTTTTCTGAATTTTTTGCCACTTAAGGGCCTATTTTTTGCATGATGATCCTGCACATACCCAGGTAGAGGATGAGGGAGATATGGACAAGGATCTGGAAGAGGTGGTTTCAAAGGAATGTGTTTCCAGTGTGGTGAATAAGGGCATTGAGCCTATGAATGTCCACAACACCAAGGAAGTGCAGACAAAAGGCCAGATGGTCATGGAAGGGTTGTGCATGCATATGAGGAGGTCCAATCTAAATATTCAGATGATGTTGAAAGGGGAGAAGCCCTAGTGATTAGGAGAGCCCTGGTGATTGAGGAAAAGGAACTAGAATAGAGGAAGAATCTATTTCACACAAGGTGCAAGTGTGAAGGAAAATGTTGTGATGTCATTATTGATGGTGGGAGCACCGATAATCTCATGTCAGAAGAGATGGTCACAAAGTTGAAGCTAAAGAGGGAAAGGCACCCACATCTGTATCAGATTGCCTAGTTATAGAAAGACCACAAATTTTTGGTCAATTGGCAGTGCCTAGTAAAGTTCAAGATCGGGAGCAACCATGATGAGGTACTATGTGATATCATCCCCATGGAAGCATGTCACATGTTGTTGGGGAGGCCATGGCAGTTTGATAGGTGAGCTATATATGATGGCCATGCAAACACTTATTCCTTGACAATGGATGGAGTTCATCACAAGTTGAAACCCCTAAAGGAGACTGAAGAAAAGGTATGCAGTAGTACTATAATTTTTTATGTAGATGGAAGAAAATTTTTAAAAGGTATGAAGCATGAGCGTGTGTGTTATGCATTGATTCCTAGAGTGAGTAAGGAGGATAGTGAGAAGATTCAAGAAGTTTTTGGGATGTTGGATGAGTTTCAGGATATTATTTCTAATAATGTACCTAATGGTTTACCACCAATAAGGAAGATTAGTCATCAGATTGACTTGATTCCTTGAGCTAGTTTGCCAAATAAGGCAGCTCATAGAATGACTCCAGCAGAAAATGAGGAGTTGAACAGACAAGTTCAAGAGTTCTCGAGAAAGGGTTTGATACGGGAGAGTTTGAGTCCATGTGCAGTACCTGTAGTACTAGCACCAAAGAAGGATGGGGAGTGGAGGATGTGTACAGATTCTTGAGCCATAAACAAGATAACAATCAAGTACAGATTTCCCCTGCCAAGGATGGATGACCTGATTGACTATTCGAGTGGAGCTCAGTACTTCACTAAGATTGATCTGAAGAGTGGATATCACCAGATCCAAATTCGAGAGGGAGATGAATGGAAGACTGCCTTCAAGACCAAAGAGGGCCTGCATGAGTGGTTAGTCATGCCTTTTGGGCTAACCAATGCACCGAGCACATTCATGTGGCTCATGAACAAAGTACTAAAAGAATTTATGGGAAGTTTTATTATTGTGTATTTAGATAATATTTTGATTTTCAGTAGGATGTTGGATGAGCATCTAATGCATATTCAGAGAGCCTTTGAGAAGTTAACAGAAGAGAAACTATTGATTAATCTGAAGAAGTGCAGTTTTCTGAAGAGGGAGTTAGTGTACTTGGGGTTTGTTGTCTTAGCAGAAGGTCTCAAGATGGACCAAGAGAAGAAAATAACTGTTGAAGCTGAAGATTTTGCAAAGCACATCAAGAATATACATGAGAAGGTACGAGAACATATTAAAAAGATGAATATGTAGTATAAGGCTAAGGCAGATAAAAAAAGGAGGTATAAGGAGTTTTAGATTGGTGATGAAGTGATGGTCCACTTGAGGAAAGAAAGGTTTCCAATGGGAACATATGACAAATTGAAGATGAACAAGTTCGGTCCCTGTAAAATTTTGAAGAGGCATAATTTAGGGAATGCATATGAGGTAGAGTTGCTGGATGGATTCAACATTTCCCCTGTGTTCAACATTTCATATTTGATAGAGTATCATGAAGGTGGCACAGAGGAAGTACCAATGATGGAACGGTGTGGGATTCCAGCACCTACTTCAGAAAAGGAGGAGATTGAAGAAATCCTAGATAGTCGTGTGGGAAGGAGTACTAGAAATAGGCAGTATGAAGAATATCTGGTGAAATGA
>VDFB02321825.1:26139-125284 GCA_007258455.2 Sequoia sempervirens
TTATTGATCTCTGCAAGGCTAAATAGAAACCTAGTGAACCATTCATTACATTTCTTCAGAGATGGAGAAGATTGTTCACTAGATACCTACGTCATGTTCCTGAAAAGGAAAAAATCACCACTTTCATAAACAACTTAGATCAAGAAATGAATTATCATCTTAATCTCCAATGTCCCCCCACTTTTCAAAAATTGATTGAAAATGCCATCACCATTGAAAGTGCCTTAATCTGGAAAGGGATAATAAAACTTGACAAGGACAATCCTAGCTCTTCAAATCACCACAATGACAAATCTAAGTTTTGGACTTGCAATAAAAACATGGTAAATGATGGTGTTGTAGATGAAAATCTTGTCTCAACTAAGCCATTTTTTCTAAGTTCTCCAAGTGTTCCTCGGAACACTAACTATAACAATGTCAACTTAGTCACAAACCAAGGAAATAATCCTCCTCCTCTGAGGAACAAAACAAATCAAACTTCTACTCCCAATCAAGGGAATGCCAACAATCAAGGTTACCATGGAAACAACAACAACAACAATGCCTTAGGCAATTCCTCAAACACAAATCCACAATGATCTTCATTCTTCTCTAGCAAAAGAACTTTTACTCCATTGGGTCAATCTTTAGAATCTGCACTCAAAGAGTTGATGGCTAAAAATGTCCTTACTTTTCCACCTCAATGCAACTTTGAACCTAGTGTGAAGCCTCCATCATGGAATGATGCATACTATTGTGATTATCATCGGTGCAAGGGTCATTGTACAAATAATTGTCAAGCATTTAAAAATTTCATCCAAGATTTAATCAAAAATGACACCATCATAGTAGAAGGAAACTAACAATCAAACGAAGACCACCAAGCATTTCACAATCCTTTGCAAAATTATCAAAAGGGTGAGTCTTCTAGAAAAAGTGTGAATCATATCAATGACAATATAATCAACCATATCTACACTGATGATGAGTAGGTCAATGTTATAAAATTGAAGGAAAAGATCGAATATAGACAAGTCAATGCAACAAAACGTGCACAAGCTAAAGTTATCATAAAGGGTGCTTCTTCAAAATCCATTGTGCCCCTACCTCAAAATCAATATGACTTAGTCAATCAACTTAGAAAACCTCCTACTCAAATTTCTATTTTAGAACTCCTAAAGATTTCCCCAACACACAAGGAAATTCTAGAAAAGGCCCTCATTGAAACAACTGTATCCACTGATTTGGATGTGGAATGATTTCAAGCCATGGTGGGACACTTGTATGTTAGAAACCAAGATCAGATTTGTAAACAAAAATATCCTTCCACATAAGAGAAAAACAGAAAAATCAGAGAGGCTGCAAAATGATGTGCAACATAATATTATTCAAGAATTCATTAATTACAAGATAATGATTTTCTTTATAAAAGAAAATATGCATAACCCTAATCTTATCTTGAGCAACAAGATAGCTCAACAAGATAAGGATGATAACTAATTAACCTAGGAATTAAATAATTACCTAAGTAAACTTATGTAAAGTGTAATTAAATATTAATTACACCAACACCCCCCATAAGTGCAACTTAGGGAGACTAAAAAAGCATGCACCTAAAAACTAAGATGAATGCAAGAAAGCATGAATGGGTCCTGGAAACAAGGCCTAATCAGGTACCCAAGTACAATGCAATAATGAGGTAGAGAAGGAAAACCCAGTGGGACAAAACCCCCCTACAATGAGATGATTTCTACAAGAAGCACTGGAAGAACAATGTGGAGTAACACTAGAACTGTAATCCGACAAGAAAGGAAAGATACCTCTATCTACAACTAAAACCAAAAATAGAATCATGATAATGTGATAGCAAACTCGATGCCATAGAACACTTGAAAACTCACAAATAGGAACAATGCTAGAATCTATGATGCAACAGTAGATGAGATGATGACTGAATCTAGAAATCGTGTATCTCGATGCCGATGCCAAACTGTGACTGAAACTCTTCCATGGGAAGGAGCACCAAAAAAAAAGAGTCTGGAACATTAACCATAAAAATATGGCCCTCAAACTGAGAAGAATCTGAACCAATGCGGATCAAGATACATAATCTCTCAACTGAATTGTGAACCGAAGAATCCAATATATGTCAAGCAATAGTAAAAATGTGGCCAAAAGAAACTAGGAGACTAGATATAACCCATACGAGTTGCCAAAAAATCAAGATAGAGATCAAAGTGAAAACTACACTCTAATCAGATTTATTATGCAAGAAACCCCCCCGATGGAACTTTATCATAGTTCATTTATTACAATAACCCAACGATTGTAAAAGGAGAGCATACAAACATGCATAAAAATAAAAATAAGAATAGACCTCAGATCTGTGTAGAGGATTGAATCAGATTTCCAACGCTGCAAGAATGATGAAAAAGGGATCACTAAGTCAAAAGATATGCCCTCTAGAGTGAGAAAACAAAATATGAGTTCAAAGGCCTAAAAAATAAATCTAGAGAAAAATCTAGTAAAAAAAGCTACACCACTGGATCGGTGTCCAAATCAACTTTCCAATGTTATCTCATTTGCAAAAAATGGAGATCGTATGCAAAAATACACTTGATTTAGTGAAAGTTGCTCCAGAAAGCCCAATAAGGGCTACAGGGTGCCTAGGGGGCTAAAAAAATTAGCCCCTAGTCACCCATATGACCATTGGGTATGCTGAGGGTCTAGCCAGGGCTACTGTATAGTGGCTGGTCCTTAATAGGACCACCGCTGGTGCTTAGCAGAGCCTGCGGGGGTTGGACAGGAAGCCCTCAGTCCTCCATGTGACTGAGGTGGACCTCAGAGGAGTCTGCGGGGGCTAGAAGCCGATTGGCAGATTGGTAGCCACTGCTCCTGGTGGCCACCAGGTGGCACAGCGGTGGCAGAGTTTGTTTGAATGGGAGGCACTGGAGTCTACAAAAACAATTCAATTTTTGAAATATTTTTTAAAAATTTTTGCCTCAGATTGCGTGTTGGGGAGGCTGTACGGCCCCCTAGGCAATTTTTTTCCTTCTAGATCAACTACACCAAAATTGACAAAACAACAAGTATTCTTAGGGTTTTTAGCTGCTGTGAACACGATGGTGACCTCCGTTTGTGCCCAAAGTGCCCTAAAAAATCAGCTACCCCCAAAACTTGAAAAAAAAATTAAGCCTGAAACCCTCATAGATCTTGCAAATGATGGCCAAAATCTATAAAATAAAAGTCAATCCTGACTTTTTCCAGTGCTCTAAATCCAATGGTGAAGCCCAATCTAATCCAAAATGCCTCTTAGATGAACTCAAGGCATGATACCCTCGAGGAATCCCGAACGAACCCTGCAGTGATTTTCTCAAAAATCTGAGAAGGGGCTGCAAATCAAGGCTCTAATACCATGTTAGAAACCAAGATCAGATTTGCAAACCAGAATGTCCTTCCACAAAAGAGAAAAACAAAAAAAGCAGAGAGGTTACAAAAATATGTGCAACATAATATTATTCAAGAATTCATTAATTACAAGATAATGATTTGCTTTATAAAAGAAAATATGCATAACCCTAATCTTATCTTGAGCAACAAGATAGCTCAACAAGATAAGGATGACAACTAATTAACCTAGGAAATAAATAATTACCTTAGTAAACTTATGTAAATTGTAATTAAATATTAATTACACCAACATTGTATTCACCCACATGTCTTTCATTCTCTGAAAAAGATGACGTTTCCATGACACATCCCCATTATTCATCGCTATATTTAGAAGTCATGATCCATAAGTTTCATGTTAGATGCATCCTAATAGATGGAGTGGTTGGGTTAAACATATGTACCATGAAGTTAGTTCAAGCTTTAGGATTTTCTGAGGACTCCATTGATCCTAGAAGAAAGATCACTATTAAAGCCTACGATGATGAAGAAAGAGCGTCCAAGGGTTTAATCATGTTGCCAATCAGAGTGGGACCTGTTATCAAGAAAACCTTTTGTCAAGTATTAGACTGTTATCTTCCATACAACATCTTGTTGGGTCATCCTTGGATCCACTAAATGCAAGCGGTCCCATCCACATATCATCAATTTCTTAAGTTTCCTTATGATAGACAAGAGATCACAATACCATTTGATAATTCAAACATTCAGACTTGTGCCAAGATCAAAGCTAGTCAAGATGCTTTGGTTCCCAACAATCAAGAAGCTCCTGCTAGTACTTCTTCAAAAGTTGATACACAAATCAGTCGGTTAACCAAAAGCTTTGACAAGCATCTATGGTTCAAGGGAAATGGAGTAGGGGAATACTCTCTCTGTCTTTCTAATCTACCTGCAGCATCACCTCAGTCACATGGACAAACTTCTATCACACAACAACAGATATATGTAGCATCAACATCAACACAAGCACCAACAAAGCCATGTACAAAGTTTATGTAGAAGTTGTCAAAACCAACTTCAGAGTCCAAGAACACCTATATGCAAATAGATACCTATCATAGGGAAGAGAATGGAGAAAAAAGAAATAGAGGGTTTTGAAGCTCTATAATATGAGAGATATATTATCAGAACAATAGAATGAAATATTTGCAAAGATCAATCCTTAAAATGAGATCAAGAAAAACCTAAAAAGTAACCGTAATAGGTAGAAATTTAATAATTAATATAATTATTAAATGTCACAATATGCAAACTAAAGTGAAATATTAAGAGAGGAATAAAGGTAACTTAATTAATATAATTAAGTTAAAACCTTTACTCTAACACACCCCTTAAGATGAGCAAAAGTCTAGCTCCAAACTTGTGCAAAAAAGAAAAACTAACTAGAATGCATGAAAGTAAAATTGGGTCCCGACAACTAGGCCTGATTAGGTACCTGAATACAACCAAATCTCTGTAAAGCGGAGTAAAGGAGAAAACCCAGTGGAAATAAAAACTCCTCTCGAAAAAGAGATAAAGAAACATGCTAAAAAAAACATGAAGGAAGGCCTCACTGAGACCCCCCAAGGACAAATTCCTTCACCCCAAGCATGGAGCGCAACTGAAGATAGTATAGCGATGCCAAAGGTTTAGTGAAGATGTCTGCAACCTAATCCTCTATAGGAATGTACTCCAAGATGAGAGAACCATCTTGAATCAACTGCCTGATGAAGTGCATGTGGATTTCAATGTGCTTAGTCCGCTCATTCTCCACTAGATTGTGGGAAATGTGAATAGCACTCTTATTGTCACACCAAAGAATAGTGGTACTATCTGGAGGAAACCCAAACTCTATCATCAACTATTGAAGCCATAAAAACTCTTGACTAGCTAATACTACTACTCGGTACTCAACCTCTATAGATGATAATGCAATAGCAGACTACTTCTTGCAAGACCATGTGATAGGACTAGAAACAAGGAAAAAAAATCCAGAAGTAGACTTATGATCATTGACATCACCAGCCCAATCTGAGTTAGTGAACCCAATAATGTGAGGGGATCCTGAAGTGTAGTGAATGCCATAATGAGTGGTTCCCCAAATGTACCTCAAAATATGTTTGGCTACTTGCCAATGGCTCTCATGAGGATCATGAGAGAACCAAGAAACAAGGCCAACCACAAAGGAAAGATCAGGATAAGAATGTGTCAGATACAACAAACTGCCAACCAACTACCTATATAAAGTGGGATCCACTGAAGGAGTAGAACAAGTGGAAGAAAAAAAAACACCTGACTAAAATGGAGTGGGGGCAGGCTTGCAATCAAGCATGCCAAATCTCTGAAGCATATCAAGAGCATACTTTTTCTGAAATATGGAAATCCCATCCGAAGACTGAATAACTTGCAGACACAGAAAAAAGTGCAAAAGACCAAGATTTTTCATCTCAAACTCCTCCATCAAAGCTCTTTGAACACTCTCAATCATGAAGGATGAGCTACCTGTAAGAATGAGATCATCGACATATAGCACAAGAATCAAAAGATCACCCTCTTGACGTTGAATATACACTGTGTGATTAGAATGACAATGTGTGAAGTGAGAGGAAAGCAAGAAAGAGTCTATTTTCTCATACCAAGTCCGAGGGGCTTGTTTGAGACCATACAATGAATGTCCAAGTCTGCAAACCAAAGAAGTGTCCTGCAGAAATTCTTGAGGCTGCTACATATGGATCTTCTCATGTAGGTATCCATGCAGGAAAGCACTCTTCCCATCCATCTGAAACACTATCCATCCCTATGAAATTGCAAGTTAAAGTACAAGGCATATAGAGTTCATCTTGGCGATAGGAGCAAAGGTCTGAGAGTAGTCAATACCCTCTACTTGAGAAAACCCATTTGCAACAAGATGTGCCTTATACTCATCAATCAAACCATCTACAAAATACTTGGTACACTACACCCACTTGCACCGAACCAACTTTCTTCCCTTAGGAAGAGGACAAAGATCCCAAGTATGATTCTTCATCAAAGAAGAATAATCCTCATCCATGGCCCTATCCCACTCAGGGTGACCTGTCACCTTTGAAAAATTCTAAGCATCATTTGAAATGGCATGACTCAAAAGACTACAACCAGATGTCTAAGCACAAGTATGATGAGTATCTGAAGGATCACCTGCTAAAGAGCCAGCTGCCTCAATAGTAACATGGGCCCACCTAGGAAAATGTTGAGTAGCTAGTGGTGGTGGTGATGGTGGATCATCATCTACATCATCCTCAAGAGATAAGTAATCCTCAAGAGATGAAAAGGGAGGAGTAGTAAGTGAGGGAGAAGCTGGTGATGGAGAATCCATTTGAGGATAGCACTCATCAAACTAGACATCCAGCTGAAAAAAGACCTCTCTGGAATTAGGATCAAACAACCTGTATGCCTTAACCTCCTCACAATAGCCAACAAATATGAGTGGTCAGCTCTTCCTCTCCATGGCTTTATGTTGAGCATCAAGAATAAATGCCCAATCCTCACTACCAAAAACTTGGAATGTAGAAACATCAGGCTTGACATGGGTCCAAGCCTCCTTAGGAGTCATATGTCGTAATGCCTTATGAGCATCCAATTCTGAATATAATTGGCACAATTGATTACCTCAGCCCAAAATGAAGAAATCATAGCTCGAGACTGTATCATACAATTTTCCATCTCCCATAAGGTTTTGTTCTTTCTCTTAGTGACACCATTCTGCTGAGGGGTGTAAGGTATTGTAAACTGATGTTGTAAACCATGCTAAGTAAAAAAATATCTAAAATCCTGATTAACATACTACCCCCCATTATCTGTGCATATCCTCTTGATAGAAAATCTAGATTGCTTCTCCAAAAATGTCTTAAAGGTCCTAAATGAATCAAAGACATCAGACTTGTACTTAAGAAAGTACACCCATGTACATCTAGAGAAGTCATCAATAAAAGTGAGCACATATTAGGCCCCTAAAAATGGAGTCAGAAAGGACATAAGATCACTGTGTACCAACTCTAGGGGTTCCTTAGCACGTGTTGATCGACCTTTAGGAAAAGGATCCCGATGATGTTTTCCAAGAGCACAACCTCGACATACACCATCAGTATAAGAAATCTTAGGAAGCCCAATCACAAGTGTCTGAGTTCTCATTTTCTATAGATATCTATAATTGACATGGCCAAAACACTCATGCAAAATCTTGCTCACTAATTCTGTATGTTCTATAAGAGAGGAACCTATAGTGTCTGAACTCTGAAAGCCATCAAATCTGCATAAGTGAGATGTAGAATCCACACTCCTAGTAGCTACAACCAAGTCAAGATCATGAAGGTCTTGAATAACCACATCATGTGGTGAGAACTCAACTATCTTACCATAGCCAAAGTAGAAAATCTGATAAACCGAAAGAAGGTTTGTCGAAATATCAAGAACTAGAAGCACATCCTGGAGACAACCACCATCCAATGAACACAATACTTGAACCCTAAACTAAAAGTTGTGCTAAGTCACCAACTATAATATGTGTAGTGCCAATAGGGGCAAGTGTGGTGACCAAATCATGTGTGTGTGTCATATGTTTAGAAGCACCAGAATCTAGAATCCATGTGGATCTTGAGGACAATGCTCATGCAGAAAGAGCATGACCTTTCCCTGTGGGTTGGGAAGGAGGTTGAGGTGAGGTGATATTATGCTACTACATGGCTTCCTCTAAAGCCTCTAATTGTTTCCAAGAGCTAGAAAATGGATGTCCTTCCTTTCCATAGAAATTGCAAGGATTGCCTGATTTATTCTTAGTCTTGGAGGAAGACTCACCAAACTTTGAATATTTTCCTTGTTTAGAATTGAATTATGGTTTTGAATCAGTCTTAAGAGGTGGCTTGGAGGAACTCTCACTTCCTACTGAATATGTCTTGGGCTTCAGTTTTGGCTTCTTTTTCCCTTTAGATGACTGAGCTACCAGTGCTTGGTTCTTAGATCTTGTGAGAGCATCCAACTGTGATATCTTGGCTTGCTCTTGTGTCAACCAATCACAAAACACCTCAAAAGTAGGCATGGTAAAGTGGTTTCCCAAAGCATCCATGGTGGAATAAAATTTTGAAGAGAAGATCTAAAAAGGACCTTGAAGCTTAGAAAGAATCAGGTAAATATACTCCTCATCTGCTTTGTTCTTACCACAACCATGTAGAAGAGATATCTATTGTTTGAATTTCATCAGAAAGTCCTCAATAGTGGGAAAAGAATTAGGTACAAGTGAAGTCAACTTTTCCTCAATCTGTATTGCACAGAACTGACTGATGGTACCAAATAAATCATTGAACTTGGTCCACATTTCAAGAGGACTATTACACCCATCAAGATGAAACAACAAGCTGTCTGAAACATGTAAGGAAATAAAAACCATAGCCTCATCCATATTATTTCTATGATGCATAACCTCAAATGGCAATGTCAAAACTAGTTGAACTATATCTAAATAGGACCACAACCCCTTTGATCTGAGAACACGTGTCATGAATGCCTTCCAAGTGTGATAGTTATGATGTGTGAGAAGTTCAACAGAAGAAGGGTTTTCGGCCATGTTTGGAGAGGTTTAATGAATGTTTAATGTGAAGATTTTATGGTTTTCTCAAGTAAATGATAGAAAGCAAGAAAAAAAAACTCCCCCCACAATGCAAGAAATGAAACCCCAGTAGTGATTTTTTAGCGAAAAGGCAAGAAAAAAGAAAAAAGGCTTTAAAAAGAATCTTGTGTACTTGATAATTTTTTTGGAAAAAATAATAGAAGATTTGAATAGAGCACAAGAAGATCTCTCTGACACCTATTTGTTTTCAAAAAACATAGCAAAAATGACCAAGTTATGGCCCTTAGAGTGCAAAAACATCATCTAACTTTTACTGAAAAAAAGGCAACCAAACTGGAAAATTTTGAAAAAAAATCCTGCACCATTAGTACGGGCTCAGAGCCAGCTTTCTAATGCCTATTTTCATTTGAAAACTGAGCTAAAATACCAATGATATGCCTAATTTACTGAAGGTTGGTTAGAAAGCACAATATGGCTGCCTACAAGCCCTGGGGGCTAAAAAAATTGGTCCTTGGTCCGCTAGGCTCTAGCTCTTTGGCGGAGCCCGTGGTCACCAATATGACCGACACTTCAGGATTGGGTGGCTAAGGACTAGCCCTCGGTCTCCAAAAGGACTGCCGGTAGTGCTTAGGGAGCCCGCAGGGCTGAGATCTTAACGATGAGCAGAAGGGGTTGTTCAGCCACCGGTGGCAGTGGGGCTAGGGTGGCTGCCTGGTGGCAGATGGGTGGCCATTGGGTGGTGCCCTCTTTTAAGCTATGTGCATTAAAAAAAATGCTAAAAATTTGAATTTTTTTATATTTTTTATATTCTTTTTCAATTTTTGACCTCGTAAATCGTGCCTTGAGGTCGTACAGCCTTGGGGCCAAATTTTTTTTGCCTTCGTGATCAATTGTGGCCAAATTGGATGAGATTTATATGAAAATAGGGGTTTTCAGGCGCTACGAATCGAACGGCGAGGTCTGTTTGGGCCCAAAATGAACCCGAATAATGAAGTATGTTGGATCCACAAAAAAACAACCTAAAAACCTATGAAAGCCTTATCAAACCCTTGTAGCTCAAAATTCTTCAAAAGAAGAACAAGTTGCAGTAGCTCCATGCTCTAATACCATGTAGAAGCTGTCAAAACCAACTTTAGAGTCCAAGAACACCTACATGCAAAGAGATTCCTATCATAGGGAAGAGAATGGAGAAAAAAGCAAGAGAGGATTTTGAAGCTGTGTAATATGATAGATATATTATCAGAACAATAGAATGAAATATTTACAAAGATCAATCCTTAAAAGGAGATCAAGCAAAACCTAAAAAGTAACCCTAATAGGTAGACATTTAATAATTAATATAATTATTAAATGTCACAATATGCAAACTAAAGTGAAATATTAAGAGAGGAATAAAGGTAACTTAATTAACATAATTAAGTTAAAACCTTTACTCTAATAGTTTAATGGAAAATTTATGAAAGAAAAATTCCCCATAGAAGATCTTGAGGATAGAGAATTTCTAAATTGGCTCTATCAAGATGAAGATGAAACAGTTCTCAATGTCAAATTACCAACTAATCAATATGGTAAAGGGTATTCAATCATGCAAAAGATGGGCTATGATGGTAATGGTCCTATTGGAAAGAGAAAAGGAGTAGTTGAGTGTATTCATCTTCCAGGACTTGTTGTAAAAGATAAAACAGAACTAGGCTATGATACTAACTCAAAAGAAATAACATCCAAATAGTTTCATGATGTTGTCCTCACATTGCAAGAAGTTTCTAATACAAGACAAGCATGTTTGACAACAATTCAAAATTTTGTGGATAACAACTCTGACACAGACTCTGGTGAATACAAATGGGACACCATCCACAATGATGAATTCTAGAGGGACAAAAAGGTTGATGTGATACAAAAGTATACCCCTACTCTAATCGAAGGTGAAGGTTCAAGGACCTAACCATAAGAATCTGAACTACAAGGTGACTATGATTCTAGTGATACTGAGTCAGATTTAAACGAACAAGACTATCATGATAATAGTACCATCATTGATCTGCCTCATACGCTGGATCCTATAGATAACTCCATTATGACCATAACCATAGCCAATTTTATGCAACCCGATGACCCACTACCTTTGATCCATCCCAATCTTATTGACTGGGATTCATTCGAACCTATCGATATACCTATGTTTCTAAGAGATGAATCTATCATGAACTTCCTTTCCATAGACGACACCAATGATTGTTCCACTAGTGATTTTCAGCATATAGTCTTTAATTAGGAGAGTGTCAAGTCGCCTAACTGCAAAAATAAAAATCGAAAAGAAAGATCTAATGGTGAAAACCAAAATTTGGCAATATTAGATCAAACAAAAGATAAAACAAAGAATGTATCAGATGGTGAAAACCTTTTTAAGGCACCAAATGATGGGAAACTTGACACTTTCTTGGAGCACTATCATGAGCGATTGCCTCTCTTGATTGAGCCTACAAAATAATTTAATCTTGAAACTACAGAATAACCAAGGATTCTACAGTTAGTTGCATCAATGATAGATAAAAAAGTACCCGAGTTCATGGAATTTCTAAAATCAAATCAAGTCAACTTTTCCTGGTCTTATGTAGACATGTCAGGTCTTGATCCCAATCTCATAATGCATCACTTGTCCATCAAACCAAGAGTTAATCCTATGAAACAAAAACTTAGAAAGGTGCATCTTATGTTGCACTACTGGTTAAGGAAGAACTGAAAAAACTCCTTGATGTGGGTTTCATAAGATCAATCGACTATGTAGAATGGATCTCCAACATTGTTCCTGTATCCAAGTCAGATAAATGTATCAGAGTGTGGATAGATTTCAAGGATCTTAATAAAGCATGTCCTAAGGATTACTTCCCACTTCCAAACATCGATACTATAGTTGATCTAAAAACTGGCCATGCCATTTATTCTCTAATGGATAGTTTTTTCTGGTTACAACCAAAACAAGATTGCATCTGAAGACTACGACAAAAAAAATTCATGCCTTTCAGTCTAAAGAATGTTGGGGCTACTTATCAAAGAGTTATGACTACAATATTTCATGACATCATGCACACATTCATGGAAGATTATGTAGATGATGTATTGGCCAAATCATACACAAGAGAAGGACATCTCAAAATATTATCCAAAATCTTTACAAAGTTGTAAAAGTTCAAATTTCACCTCAACCCCAAGAAATGTGTTTTTGGGGTCACATCTGAAAAGTTCTTGGGATACATAGTATCAAAAAAAGGAATTGAAGTAGATCCTACCAAGGTACAAGCAATCATGGAGATTCCTTCACCAAGGAATATTAGTCAATTGAGATCATTATAGGTGTGTACCTCAGAATTTTACCCTACTCTAATGTGCAAAATAACTAAAAATGCAAGTGATAAAATACTAAGAACACTTCAACATTTAGCCTAAAGAGTGATAAAACAAGGAAAATAGATGAAATAAAATGCAAGGAGATTATACCTTCCTTGTTGTGAAGAATCCTTGGTTGGCCCTTGATTCAGATGACTTTGTGTGCTCCTTAGATGGCTTCTTGAGTGACTAAATGCAAGATCAACTTATGCAAAATGATTAGAGTGGATGACTAAATGATAGAAAATGCAAATTGGCAGCGTAAGGCTGCTCAAGATGAAAGTGTTTAAAATGCCCTTGAGGAGGGGGTATTTATAGAAGAATTTGAATTCTCTAGAGAATTCAATGGTTGAGATTCATCCAACAAGGTCAAGATGGAGGGCTATGGTGGGTTGAGAACTCACAAGCCCTCACATCTTGACATGTGGATAGTGAAGTGGCCAAGAGGAGATGAGATGTAAGTGAGGTGGCCAAAAGGTACATGAGGTGGAGGAAGGAAAAGTACCTTCCAAGTACCTTGGGGAGTGAGAATATTTCCTCAAAAAGGAATTTCTTGTCCCCAAGTGAGAGTGAAAGGGACATTTGAGGAATTTTGGAATTCCTCAAAAATCTCCATGGGAAAATGAGAGGTGGTTGGAGAAATAAGTGTGAATTAAAAATTCACATTCTTAGGAGAGTCTAAAGGATAAAAGGTGGACTCCAAAAATGTGGGACTTGGTCACATGTGAAGATTGTGACAAGTCCAAGGTTCTAGAAGCCTTGGAAAGATAGAATGTGAATTAAAAATTCACATATAAAAGAGGGGAATCTAGGATAAATAAATGTGAATTAAAAATTCACATGGGAAAGAGGGTCAATGCTAAAAAGAGATAAATGCAAAGGTTGACTAAAAAGGTGGTGCTAAATATGGCTAATGACCTTGGTTAAGGTTGTGCAAATTTTTTATTAGAATAATTAATGGAGGATTAGAGGCAAGTGGCAAATGTAGGAGGATGTGACATTAATCTTTGATTAAGAGGATGCACATCATAATCATGAATGAATTAAATTAATTAATATTAGAGCAAGATCATAGAGGATGTGACAAGGAGAGAGAAAATGAAAGAATTTTAAATTAATTTTAAATCAAAAGGGTAAAAAATGACTAAATTAAATAAATTGGTGTATTTATTTAATTTAGAGAGGAAGAAATGAAAGATAAGGCATTTAGTTATTAAATTAAATGCTTTAAAGATATGCGATAAAAGATGTAATATTAATTTAATAAATTAATATTTAATATGATAGACAAAAATGGAGTAAATTTAATCATATGGGAGTGATTAAATTTAGATGTCTACATTTTTCCCCTCTTCGAAATATTGTTAGAATAACAGTGTTTCGAAGAAAAATAAAATGCAAATTAGGGAGGAAATGATAGATGGTATGCCCCTAGCATGAAAAAGGTTGATGATGCCCCAATGACTAGGTTGAAGGAGTGGAGGAATGGTAGGAGGGTATGCCCCCTCGAGAGGGCAGTTGGGGGAGGAAAAAAAGGGGGCACCAGATGATGTCTCGATAGGAAGAAAAGAAGGACACCATTGGATAGAGCTCAAAAAATCAAGCAATTTTTGTTTTTGAAGGGAGGTGATCTGACGCACAGTTTGCAAATGGCAGCCTCGAGAAGTTAGGAATTAGTTGGAGGAAGAAAAAGATAAATGAAAGGTGAAAAATACCTTTTAAGAAGGGGTTAAAAAGGTAATTTTAAAAATTACCCTAGTCATTTGCACTGTAACAGTTGAGAGGAGGAGAGTAGAGAAGAGAAAGCGACCGAGAAGGGACGATGCCGACAGACAACGACATAGAGATTGTGCACTAGGTGGATGAGGTGCGCGTATTATACAGTGAGGGTGTGATCACACAGCACGTGAGTGGTAACAAAACCCATATATTTATTTTACATATTTTTAACATATTTTTTGATAGGTTTTGAAAATTTGAAAACATGGGTTTTGTTCGGTAGGAGAATGAAGAAAATGGGTCAGAGTTAAATTTTTTTTAAAAAGGTCAAAAAAGGTGAAAATGAAGGGGGGAAGAAGGAGGTTAGGGCGTAGCCACCCACTCAAGGGTACCACCACCTTGGCCTAGAGTGGAGCCGTCTTGGCCACAGGTGGATCTGCCCTAGCTGTGGGCGGAGCCGCCACCCTCAGGGGGGCGGACCTACCTGGGGGCAGAGTCGCCCCCTCAGGCGAGCGGACTCACCACAGGTGGGTGGATCTTCCCGGGGGAAAAGTCACCCCCACAGGGGGTGGAATGGCCCTCGTAGGCAGTGGAACCGCCCGGGGCAGGACTACCTAGGGGCGGAGTTGCCCCTTCAGACAGGCGGGACCGCCCGAGGGCAGAGCCACCCCCGCAGTCAAGCGGACCCACCCAAGGCAGGACCGCCTAGGGTGGAACCACCCCAGTCGGGGGTGGAGCCGCCTCGATGGGGGGCGGGGGGAGTGGGAGGAAAAGAGGAAAAGGGGAAAAGAAAGGGAGAAGATAGAAAAATATGAAAGAAATAACATAAAAGAGAGAATAAAAAAATAAATGAAATAATTAGAAAAAAATTTGTGTGTGCAGAGTTTGGATAGGATACAGACACATGAGCGATGATCAGAGGTGATGGTAGCGATGATAGCAGCGATGAATGGGGAGGATCAGGCAGCCTTGGATCATGCGGGTTTAAGCCATTGTATTCAGTTTCCAGTAGTCAGAGCACATCCGGTGATGCTGACAGCGTTGATAGAGAGATGAAGCTCAGAGACGTCTATGTTTCATCTCCCTACAGGAGAGATGACCATTACTTTGGAGGATGTGTGGCACATCCTAAGGCTGTTGATAGCCAGATGGTTAGTGAGCGAGGTGGTGTCTATAGAGGGGAGTTACAGGAGACCATTAGAGTATTGTTTGGACTCGAGGAGTTGCCCCAGGTGAAGGGGCAGTTGGATTTTGACTAGTGTTTGTCAGTGGGGGTGCTAGCCTTACCATTGTTCCTGTGCGGTCTGATTAGTGGGATACTGTTGCCAGATCAGAGCAGGCGTACATGTAGCTTTTGGTATATGGAGGTGATCTGACACATTATCGAGTGGCGAGGAGGGTCATTTTCATTGTGGTCATGTGTATTGACTCATCTATACAGAGATATGCACGGGATCTGTTACCAGAGGATATCAAGCCTGATGCATATGACACTACTACAAATTTGGGCTTGGGAGCATATTATAGTGATGAGGTCGGTAGTGGTGAGGGAGGGGATGGTGGATGATCACAATCCTATAGCGTGGGAGTATGGGGAGGTGAGAGGTTGGGTTTTGCGCTATGAGATGCAGAGAGAGATGGACGGGTGGAGGAGAGCATTTGATGATCTACATCTAAGGGACACAGAGTGGTGGCCATATAGGTCACATCAGTTCAGGGGATGGACTGATACAAGGAGACAGGAGGGTTACTTTCTGAGCAGGTGTTTTATTCTTGGGACTTTAACGCACATAGTAGAGTCGCATCGACCAGACAGAGTGTTGAGGCAGTTTGGAGTGATACAGGATATTCCAGCAGTGCTTATCATGTTCCGGTGGTACAGTAGAGACATACCATGGGGAGGCTACATAGCACCAGGTACAACCAGGGTGTCATGGAGGGCCATAGGACAGGTGCCTTATCCAAGGAGAGTTGGAGGAGAGTAGGTGCAGGTGGTAACTGAGTGATACCGGAGGTGGTTTCAGAATAGGTTATAGGAGAGGATTACTCCCGTTCAACCTATTTTGAGGGTAGGGGGTGTCAGACTAGAGGATGAGCAGAGACCTCGGAGAGAGAGGAGAGGAGGGGTGCAGCAGTGATGAGAGGCTATGGCAGAGGGACATGAGGAGCCTGATGAGATAGAGCAAGCGAGTAGACCAAGGAGGAGGAGGAGGAGACATCAGAGGCGAGGTCAGAGAGATGGTCATCAGCGGGAGAGAGCGCAGGGGAGGGGACAACCACGGAGAGCCCAAGGGGTGCAGAGGGTGGAAGAAGTGAGGGATGTGGAGGATGGGGAGGATGAGGAGGATGTGGAGGATGTGGAGGTGGTAGGTGCGAGAGAGGCATCAGAGGAGGGGAGGAGATAGTTTGTGGTAGGATGACATGGTCAGCCACGACAATTGTGGGTGTGTCCTACTGTGGAGAGTCTCAAGGCTCCACAGGAGCAGGAGCACGGAGAGGATGAGGATCTTATAGCAGCGCTAGAGGAGGAGAGGAGATTGACACAACATCGGTTCATGGTGGAGAGACAGGAATAGGTGGGATGATTCTAGGTTCGCCGTATTGTGGAGGACCGTGAGGGGCGACAGGAGTAGGAGGGCGGGAAGGATGAAACAGAGCAGGTGGGTGGGGAGGATGATACCATGGACATATACATGGATGTGGTAGAGGGGGATGTTATGGAGGTAGAGCCATTAGAATTGGTTCCTTATGTAGTACCAAAGGATCCCACTATATAGGTGAGAGGAGCAGATGGGAGATTACAGATTGCGAAGTAGAGAGTGAAGTCTCTTGAGGCTGAGCTAGCCAGAGTATAGTGAGAGACACTGATAGATTATGGTGCCATTGTTTTCAAGCTAGATGAATGGGTGAGGGAGGCGGTGAGGGAGAGAGACAGGGTACAGACAGAGCTGCAGAGGATGCAGGGTGAGTTGACTAGTGTGACGTGGGATTGTGATAGATTGCAGGCGGAGGTCATGGTTTTATAGGCCAGGGGAGAGCTAGAGGGGGGGATGGAGCAGGGGGTAGATCAGATGGTAGGATGTACTAGTCAGTAGTCAGGAGATCTCCAGCGAGATTGGGATAAGCTTTAGTATAGAGTACAGTGCCTTGAGCAGATGGTTGGAGAGATGGGGCTGATGTAGGAGAGGGAGAATGAGGCTAGGGAGTAGGCACAAATTATGTAGGCTGAGAGGGATGTAGCATAGGTGCAGGTACAAGTCATGGAGGCGGAGAGGGATGTGGCATAGGTGTGCATTTAGAGTGAGAGAACATTGGTAGAGGTAGAGATACAGTCACTGCAGAGGAGAGAGGAGGCAGTAGCAGAGATATAGATTCTCTAGAGAGAGCGGGATTCAGCAGAGTTGAGAGCACAGGCTCTTCAGAGGGATAGCGATGCAGCAGTGACTCGGGCACAGGCGGCTCAAAGGGAGAGAGATGCAGCAGAGATACGGATGCAGACTCTATAGGCATAGAGGGATGCTGCGATGGCCCATGCACTGGCAGGTCAGGGTGTGGGTGGAATGTCAGGAGTAGATATACAGGTTATGGAGAGAGATAGAGATGCAGCGGTGGCACAGGCAGGGGCTGCAGAGGAGATGAGGGATCGATTACAAGCAGAGCTAGCACAGAGCCGGTTGGCTCAAGAGGCATGGGAGCAGGAGAGGAGAGCCATTACCAAGGACCAAGATAGGTATCATCAGGAGCAGAATTCCGCTCGAGTCTAGGTTGTAGAGCGAGAGGAGAGCATGAGAGAGGCAAGATTTTGGATGGCTGCATATTATCATGCAGTTCCTGATCTGGCATAGTGGACATTTCGTTACACCCAATAGACACCTCAGATGCCAGCGCCATCTCAGTTATTGGGACATAGACCTGAGGCTATAGTGATTCACCAAGGGTTTCACCAGGCAGGGGAGTAGTACCTGATTCTCCACAGAGATCAGATGTAGGGAGTTCATTCGGGAGGTGACAGATTACTAATTTTTTGACAAATGCAAGGTGGAGTATGTAGGATTTATTGAAAGAGATTAGAGATGTTCTATATCTCTGGATTTTGTAGTTTATTATGCGATGGATATATGTATGATGGACATATGACACATATTATATTATTTTGATATGGGACAGTTCTTATTGACACTATGTAGTGTGTTTTCATTTGTGATGGGTGATTATATGCATGCGTATATGGTATTTCTTGTTTATGTGGATGGATGCGTTGGTTTATTTATGCTCATGTTCATGATATGAGATGTTCGTGTGGATGATTGGTTGTATGTACTTGTGGAATATGAATAATTTTATTAATGAAAATATACATATGGTGATATGTCATGTGTACATGTTGTATCTATGATGCTTTATATGTATGGATGCCTAGTTAACTTATTTGTCATGTATGTATATGTGTATGATGGATTTTGTATGAACATTTTATATATGCAGAATGTGATGTATTATGAGTCTGATACTTTGTGATGCAGGTGGTGATATATGTATGGATCTAACATGTGGTGATGCAGGTGGTGACGTATGCATGGATCTAACATGTGGTGATGTAGGTGATGATGGATGTGTGGTTAATAGAATGACTCTGATATGCAATAGTGCTTTTGTAATTTTAGAGGAAATAACACGCGGCCATAAGTGCCAATAAGAACTGACATGATAATGGAAGGTGGGTATGTGGTGATTGTGAGAATGGGTGTCATGTGGCATCTGTAAAAAATTATCAGTATCCTGAGAAGAATGGAAAAGAGTGGGGGTAAAGTATTTTGCACAACCAGAATCATAGGGTGAATGTAATGCAATGGTCATGATTTATGAAATGCAATCCTAATACAATTTGCCATCTTTGGAGCACTGGGTTTTTCTATAGCATAAGACACGATACACCAAGGTATGGAGGATCGAGGTAGATTAGCATCTAATGCATGAAACAAACACACCAAACAAGAAGGCTATCCCAACACCCCAAAGTCATGAAGACCTTGGTCGGGCAAGGTATTGAGATAACCACAAGCACAAAAGGATGTCCCAGTGTAACACAAGACCACAAGAAACTTGGTGGGTACTACATGGGACAACCAAGAAGACACAATCAAATAATAGATCAAGAGATGCCCCTATGTGGACCAATCAAAACACACCATAATATGATGGATCATGGCGGCCTTGACAAGTGATGATAGGGAGCTCAAATGATAAACAAAAGCCAAAAGTATCAAAAGATTATAATCAATTTCAAATGTCCTTTACCATAGGATCAAGGGGATGGATGGGATTGATGAGGTCTGTTATAAAGGATGCATCCTATTAAGACCACATATAATGGATAAACTAAACTAAATAATCGTTATGACGTAAGATGTTTCAAAATTAATTAACTCTCATGATACAAGCAGAATTTTTTTGCTAATCTTTAGCTAGGTAGGGGCATGGCTTGACGACATGACACAAGGGAGACAAGACATGAGACTGACTCAACCTAAAGACCTAGGGTCTTGGGGGCCGATCAGAGATTAGTCTTTCCTACGTGAAAGAGAAAAGCCCTCGTAGTTCATGAAAAAGACCATGGATAAAGCGAAAAGAAGACAATGGTTACTGATGATGGACACAAGACAGGAAAGAAAAATGCCCCAGGGGAGGATCAAATGACCAACCTTGCCTATGTGAAAGTGCATGGGAAACATAGTTTGATTAAAAGACCATGGATAAAAGTGAAAAGGGACTGGTGAAGACAAAGTGATGGAGGACCAAAACAAGTTGATCCAAAATGCCCCAGGGGCAGATTGAATAATCAGCCTTGTCTACATGAAAGTGTAGGGGCAACATAGTTCAACTAGGGATACGAAAGGTTGAGATCTATGTGGAGACTGACACCATGGATGATCCTATATGATGACACGGGTCGACCGACAAAGGGAATGAATGACATAAGCCCAGAGTGGGATACTAAAAATCTCAGGATGGGGGATAGGGTAGATGGGTTGTCCAATGCTCAATCAATATATACCAAGTGGCCTAGGGTGAGATGGGCGAGGACAATAGTGCAGATGGAAGCATAAAATAACTAGGATATCAGGTAGATAATGATTAAGCCCTCTATGGATGACACCTATTACCAGGTTTTCACCATCCATACTTATCCAAAGCGCCACCAAAAGGTGGTTTTCACCATAAGACAAATTTATTTTTCTTTACTATTTTTTTGGATTTGTTTTTTAATTTTTATTTTTTTTTGATTTTCCGATTAGGTGGGGTTACCGAGCATATTTAGGTGTATAACTTCTTCAAATGCATGATATTGATGGGTTCATCAAGGGGATCTCCTTCAAGAGTAGTCACCTGTAGGCCCCAGATCCATAATTGGTGGCTATGATATAAGGTCCTAACTAGTTTGCCACAAATTTTCCCTTTTTATCACGATCCTATTGAGTATGTTGGTTTTCCTTAAGAACAAGCTCACCAACCTAGAATTGTCGAGGACAAACCTTTTTATTGTAATTACATTTGAGGTGGTTTTGGTATGCTTGTAGATGATCATAGGCTTTTATTCTTCGCTCATCCAGTAATTCTAGCTATGCAAGCCGTGCAACACGAGCATCTTCTTCACTGATAAGATTCTTGAGAGAAATCCTTAATGATGGAAGTTCAACTTCGATTGGCAAGATGGCTTCAACACCATATACTAAAGAGTAGGGGGTGGCACCTATCGGGGTATAGATGGATGTGCGATATGCCCAGAGGGCAGGATGAATATGGAGGTACCAATCTCGTCTAGTGTTATTGACAACCTTTTTGAGGATGCAGATAAGTGTCTTGTTGGTTGCTTCTGCCTGACCATTGCCCTGGGGGTAATAAGGCGTTGACCAATGGTGTTGGATATGAAAGGTGTCACAGAGGTGTTTCATGGCTTGGTTTTTGAAGGGTTTTTTGTTATCAGAAAGGATGGTGGATGGGATACCATATCTATAGAGAATATGGTAAAGGATAAATTTTAAGATTTGGACACCAGTGATTTGTGAGAGTGGCATTGCTTCCACCCACTTAGTGAAGTATTCAGTGGCAGTAATTATGAATGTATGGTTGTCGGATGATGGTGGGTAAATCTTTCCAATCAAGTTGAAACCCCATTGGGAAAAGGGCCACAGTGCTAGGAGGGGCTGAAGATCTTGTGTTGGGGTGTGAATCAAATCTGCATGTTGTTGGCATGGAAGGCACTTCTTCACAAATTCCCAAGCATCATGTTCCAATGTAGGCCAATAATATCCAGTTCGTAAGATCCTTTTGGCCAGAGCCATACCATTTGAGTGAGCTCCACAAATACCACTATGTACTTCTGTTAGTGTCGAGTGGGCCTCAGTCTCACTCAGACGTCTAAGTAGGATTCCATCATACTTGTGATGATAAAGTGTATTACCAACAATGATGTATCGGGAAGAGCGATGGCTAAAGGATTTGCATTGGTTGTGTGTAAGTTCTGGGGGTATGATATTATCATGGAGATAAGTGTATATGTTTTGATACCAAGGGGAGGTAGGACCTACAATATTGCACACAATATCAGTCTCAGGAACATCATATGTAGGGATTAAAAGTTGTTCAACAAGAAACTCACATTCTATTCAGTCTTTAGGCATGTCAATCAGGGAACCACTAGTGGCCATTGCATCGGCTGCTTTATTTTGTACCCTAGGAATTTGTTCAAATTGTATAGAGGTGAAATATTTCTTGAAATCATCCACCATGCACTGGTAGGGTAATAGCTTATCATCTTTGGTTAGGAATTCATCATTAACTTGCCTAATGACTAGCAAAGAATCACTAAAGACTTTCAAATGAGTTATGTGCCACTGCTTTGCAATTTTGAGGCCGGTGAGGAGAGCTTCATACTCTGCCATATTGTTGGTACATGGGAATGCTATCCTGAATGATTTTGGAATGTAGTCACCCTGAGGGGTAACTAATAAAATTCCTGCGCCTGATCCATTATGCGTGTATGAGCCATCAAATTATAGTGTCCAAATTGGTGCTTCTATGACCGTGTAGACTTCTTCGTCTAGAAATTCGGTGTCTAGAGGGTAAGCATCTACTGATGGTGCCTCGTCCAATTGATCAGCTATAACTTGTCCCTTTATGGCTTTTCACTCTACATACTCTATGTCAAATTTGATTAGGAGCATGACCCATTTGACCATGTGGCCAATCAGAGTGGTTCTAGATAATAAATACTTCAAGGGATCAATTTTAGTGATTAATTTGACCGGATGACTGAGCATGTAATGACAGAGTTTCTATGTGCTAAAGACTAGCGCAAGACATGCCTTTTCCATGTGGGAGTAATTTAACTCATAGCCGACCAATGTTCGACTGATGTAGTAGACTACCCTCTTTTTGAATGACTCATCATGTCATGCCAATAATGCCCCCAGTGCGACTGAAGTAGCAGAGATGTAAAGTAGGAGGGTTTTTCCTGGAATAGGTGGCATCAAGATCAGTGGATGAGCTAGATATTCCTTAATTTTATCAAAACCCATCTGACACTGCTGGTTCCATCGGAAGGTGGAATCTTTCTTTAGAAGATGAGTGAATGGCTAACACTTATCTACTAGCTGGGCTATGAATCGACAGATGGACTACATCTTCCCTTGGAGGCTTCTTAACTGCTTCAGATTGTGTGGAGGTGGCATGTCCATAATAGCTTTTACCTTGGCGGGATCAACCTCATTGCCCCTATGAGAGACTATGAAGACCAACAACTTTCCTGACGTGACCCCAAAGACACACTTTTTTTGGATTTAGCCGCCACTTGTAATGCTCTAATCGCTCAAATATCTTTTTCAGGATGGTAGGATGTTCTGCTTGTGTTATGGATTTTCCTAATAGGTCATCGACATAATCTTCCATGATGATATGTATGAGGTCATGGAAGATGACTATCATCGCCCTCTGTTATGTTGCTCCTACATTTTTGAGACCAAAAGGCATAACATTGTAACAGAAAGTACCCCAAGGTGTTATAAAAGCAGTCTTGTGTTGGTCCTCTGGTGCGATTCAAATCTGGTTATAACCAGAGAAGCCATCCATAAGGGATAGAATCTCATGTCCTGCTGTGAGGACGACCAACATGTCAATGTTAGGCAGAGGGAAGTCATCTTTTGGGCAAGCTTTGTTGAGATCCCTAAAATCTATGTAGACCCGAATGTCTCCATTTGGCTTGGCAATTGGTACTATATTGGAGATCCACTCAGAGTAGTCAATCGGTCTAATAAAACCCACCTCTAGTAACTTCTCCAATTCCTTCTTGACTAATAATGCGACCTGCAGGTGCATCTTGCAGAGCTTCTATTTGACAGGCTTGGTGTCTAGGCGAACATCTAAATGATGAACCACTAAGGTGGGGTCTAGGCCTGGCATGTCTGAGTATGACCAAGCAAAGTTAATAATTCCCTCTTGGAGTAGCTACATGATGACTGGATACTCTTTCTCTGAGAGTGACTTAGCTACATAGGTGATTTTAGGACTTTCTGCAGTACCTAGATTAAATTCTTGAGTCTCTTCAATCAGAATAGATGATCAGGAAAATAACTGAGTTCCCATAAGGGGAAGATGAACATCTCCATCTTCCAGTGCCTCTGTGAGGTTTTTGCCATCAGTTGCGTCCTTTACTTTTTACTTTTTCAAGGTTAGGAAGTGCCTCAAGGAGGTTTTCACTAGATGACCACTTTTTACTTTTCTTATTCTTATTTTTGCGACTGGAGTGTTCATCCTCCCCCAATCCCATAAGGTTGACATATGTATCCGTAGACATACTGATAGGTGTGCTATTATGTAGGTCCCAATCAATAAGCTCAGGGTGACAAAGGGATAGGCTAATAGTGCAGATGGATAGGCACTCGAACATGGATGATAAGTCAGTATGATCAACATCATCGTATGCATGTATGACAGATTCCTCCTCGGATATGTCTTCCAATGAGCTATTGTCCATGGCGACACTATGGGAAGTATTAGACGATACTGTAGGGATTTTCTATTTTCTATCATACCCAATGCCTATGTTCTTTGGTAGTTTTGACGTATCAATGGGTTGCAACTGCCCTTGTTCTTCTTTACCTAGGTCCCTACCTTGATAGTTATGTTTTTCCGTGAAATTTTTGGGCCAAGGGTACTTTTCCTGAAAATATTCCTTTAGAGGAGTTTCCGGCTGGGGTTCTTCTCGGTAGACCCATTGGCTTATGTCTTCTTTTGGTGCATCTATCTTGACACTCGGGGATCTAAAAGTGGTGGTAGGGATGTTTTTACCACTAAAGGTGACAATCTTGTCTTCCTTTGGAGTAGCATGTGAAGGTTAACCATACTCGTGTGGTGATGGCGTCATGGTTGCTACATTGAGAGTAGTATGCAGTTCGTATTCACCACAACCTTTGTCAATGATCTAGACTTTGGTGACTGTAGGATCAGTGGTGGAGGATGGAGTGGTTATCGTAGTGGAGGGTGGATTAGTGGATGATGATTGGGATGCCCCCATTTCAACCCAGGAACAATAATGTAAATGGGGAAATGACGCTTCTAAAGCGTGGCAATATTCAAATGGTTGGGGGTCAACATAGATGGTGACTTCTTTTCTGTTGACTGGGAATTTTAGGCACTAATGGTATGTGGAGGGGACGGCTTGCATAGCATGGAGCCATGGACGGCCAAGGAGGATATTATATGGCAAGTCCAGATCAAGGACATGATAGGTAATGTACTGAACCACAGGTCCCACTTGGATAGGAAGATTGATAATCCCCTTCTGAATTCCTTTCTACATTATCATAGGCCTTGATCATGATGATCTGATTACTTAAATCCTTTTGAGTATACCCCACCTATTTTATGAATTTTAGGGTACACAAGTTGAGGGCAGAGCCATTATCTACCAAAACTCCTTTTATTTTATGACGAGCAACCACGACTTCGATATGTAAGGGGTGATTATGATTGACATCAATGTTCGACATATCGTTTTGGCTGAAGTAAAATTGATGAGATAAAGACAAGTGTCCCACCAAAGCTTGGAATTGTGTAGGATCAATGTCATTAGGTACCTGGGTTTCCCGTAGGGCTCTATTGAGGATGTCTTGATGTACAGGGGAAGAATTAAGTAAATCCAAAATGGAGATATGTACAAGGGTCCTTCCTAAGTGATCAAGGATGTTGTACTGAGAGCTTACAGGAGTTGATTGGGCGGGTACAGATGCCATAGGGATAGTGATGCGGGCTCGTCATTTAGTAACAACACACTGAGAATCCTTGGCTTTGACATATATCATGGATACATGAGGTTCTACCTGCTCAATGTAATGAATGATACCCTTGTAATTGAGGGGTATATTCTTATAGCTTACGTTATTTGTGCTGTTGTTTTGAGGATTACTGTCGGAGGTGCTCGGGCCTTGATTATGGTTTGGAAAGGCATTTTGATATATCTACAATTGAGCATTGGATGATGAAGCTTGACTGGGGTCAACCTTGATATCTCCTCGATCAATGAGATCTTGGACATAGTTTTTTAGACCCTGATATTTACTCAAAGAGTGTCCTTTGATTTTATGGAACTCACAATATTTGTTTTCCTTAAACCATGTGGGCTTGGGTTTGGATTCGTCAAGTGGCTCAATGACATGATATGCGATGGGATAGTTGATTTGTAACTACTTATTAAAGACAACACTCAGAGGTTCTCCTAATTGAGCATACTAGCGCATGGTGTTCCCCGGATTGTTTTGGTTCAACTATTGAGGAGGGCGAGGTGTCCCCTATGGTATGGAGATGGCGTTAGGTATAGATGATTGTTGTTTTTGGGATGCATTAGCTACTTAGACATGTTTAGTGTCTACCACACCTTCATTCACTGCATTCTTGTTCTTGTTTCAGAATTGTGGTTTATCGCCAAATGACCTCTCTTTATCATGACTATGTATTTTGATGTGCCCCTTGGTAATAAGGGCATGTTCAAGGATGGGTCCCTTTTCCACTATCTCTGCGAAAGTGGTGACACAATGTAACTTGAAATTATGAGCCATGTCGGGGTGAGAATTTTCTACAAAAAGAGTGACCATGTCTTTTTCTTTCAGAGGGGTCTTCATTCGGCTTGCTAATGCACACCACCTTTGTAGGTAGCTAGTAAAGGTTTCCCCCTCACGTTGTTTCTCTTTGAGGAGATCTAAGGTGTTCATGTCCTCCAAATTGAAAGAGAAGTAGGACACAAATTTTTTTGACAGGTCAGCAAAAGTTTTTATGGACCCTTTTTCAAGGGTCATGAACCAATCCAGGGCGTGTCTTGTCAGGCTTCATGGGAATAGGCACAAGAGATAGTTGTCATTGTACATGACCTCTTGACATTGGGAGTAAAACTCCTGCAAGTGGGCCTTAGAATCTTTGTTCCCCTTGTATTTGTCAAACTTTGGCATTTCAAAATGTTTAGGGAAGGGGATCAATGAGATGGACGGATCAAATGGATATGGGCATATGTCTTCAAATTTGAATGATTGCTTGCTAGCCCTAGCTTGAAGGTCTTTCAATGCCGCTTTGATTTCCAACAAATCTGAATTGGCTGGTGGTGGGTTGGGGGGATATTGATGATGGGATGATAAAGGATCTTGCTGAGAAAGCGTCGAATTATTGAAATACAGATTTGGATGGTTGGATGATGATATGCCTTGCTGGTAAGATGGGGGATTTTGTTGATACGGGGGCTATTGTTGTGGGGTATAGTACGGATTTGTTTGATAAAAGTGTGGGGTAGGTTGTTGAGGAGCTTGGATGGGATGTTGCATATTGGTTTGAAGGTATTGTTGTGATTGTTGGGAGGTCACATAAAGTGATTGTTGGTGAAATTACTGCTGATTGTGATAGTAGTAGTGTTGGGGGGGTTGTTGTTGTGATGTCAAATGTTGTATGAGCTGAGATGGGATATTGTGTTGTAGTTGAGCCTGCGGGCGCAAAATGGATGCGAGAAAAGGGAATATAGTCTGAGCAATAGGTCGAGATGGATTGCCTTGTGGTTGGTAGGGTGGTTGTTGTGAAGAGGCCAAAGTATTATGTATAGGTTGTTGCTGATGAGATGGCTGAGGTAGCGTAGAAGTGTTTTGTAAAGGGGGTTGTTGGGTACCACCCAAAACGTTTAACTGGGGTGTGCCTTGTGGAGGTAATTGAGGCAGAATGTTGGATTGGTGAAGCTGTTGAGATGGTAGATTTGTGGTCCTAGGAGGTGGAAGTGATGTGGTAAAGGAGGTGCCCCCAATGTTGACTGTAGGTTGATTCAAAGGAGGGGGTGCTGTTAACGTTAATGGTGGAGGTTGTGGAACATTTTGTGGCATACCATAGGCAAAAGAATTATTGGGATTAGGTATTTGAGGACCCCACATAACTGAGGTTGGAGCGTGTGGGGGATGGTTAACCTGATAAAGAACAACATTACCAAATTCAGGTTGATGCCAACCCTCAACTGGAGGAACATTGGGGAAGTATGAACCTTCTGGTGCATTTTGTGAACCTTGGAGCACGTTAGATGGGGGACTCCTATATTTGGACAAGTCAACACCTGAGGGGGGTTTGACACCGTTCTCAATTAGGTGGGCCAAAATTTCTTCCCCATGTCTTTCAAGTAGACGGTCAGTCATTTGCACATTGGCGGGGTTACTAAAATGTTCCTCAAGCATGAGTTCAGGTTGATTAGCCATACTCTCTTCACCATGTGGTGAGCTATTCTAATTTTTGGTGTTGGAGTGTGATGAAGTACCATTATGAGGATCTTGGGAGACATTTTTAGGACCTTGAGTGATATTTGCACCATCGGTGGGATTTGTATTGTTATTAAGGTCTTGGGACATGTTCGCTTGGGAATCCATTTGTCTCTTAGCTTGTGACCTAGTCTGAACGGGCATGCAAATGTGCTATGGGTGGATTATAAAGATGTTTTTGACAAATGACTTGATTGTGATTAGATGAAATCAGATTGTGATGGGGTTTGGATTTGGATCCATTTTTGTTTGGATATACTGGATTGGATTGGATTTTGATTGGATCGGTTTTGATTGGCTAGATTGGATTTCAATTGAATTAGCTCAGATTATTAAGAAAGATAGGATTGCATTGGTTGAACAGATGTGATTTGATTGGTTTAGATAGATTTGGATGATTGGATGGGTATGATTGGATGATGAAAGATGTGAGAGAGACTTTGAGTTTAACCAAATGAAGTTACCCTTAGTGACCTAGAGCTTTCATTAATTAAGAGGATGATCACGACACCGAATCCACCTTAAGATAGGAATGGATTGATTGGGCTGAGGATGATAACTTACAACACTGAATTTACCTCAAGATGGAAGAAGAAAATTGATTTGGGTCAAAGTTAAAGACTAATAATCAAATTCAAGTGCTATGGTCAGTTTGGGTAACCTCTTTGTAATACAAGGTTATGGTGGTTTGGTTATGAGTGGTGTTTGGTGATGTAAATGGTAAAATTATGATGTTCGCTAGGTGGTGGTATCGAATTTTGAATGGAATATGGGGAAATTAAAATGAAGGGTGGATTGAAGATGATTATGGAGAATGAGTGGGGATTTAGAATGGTTAAACAGAGGTTTGGAATGATAAGATGGAGGTTTAAACTGATCAAATGGAGGTTTTGAGAGACTTAGAGTGATGAAACGGAAGCTTGGGATGATGAGATAATGGTTGGGAATGATTAAATGATGGTTTACAGGCTAAACGGGTCCAAATGGGGCAATTTCGGGTCTTTAGGAGGGAAAATTCGCCCCTTTGCAGCAAAAATCAGGGGTGTTGATAGCTTTCTACAATAAATCAGGGCCACTTCCACCTTTTTGCAGCAAAATAGGGCCGCTTGCACCTTTCTACAGCAAAACAAAGGGTGCTTCCGCCTTTCTATAGTAAAATAGAGGGTGCTTCCACCTTTTTGCAGTAAAACAGAGGGTGCTTCTACCTTTCTGCAGTGAAACAGAGGTTGGTTTTGATGGAAATGGCTATGGAAAGGACTCAAAATGATAAAATAAGGCCAATGTATCAAAGGTTTCATGGGTTTCTCATAAGAAAACACTTCAAGCAAGCACAATCCTATGATTAATGTTAAGGGTATGGCCAAGAAAGGTCTTAATCTAGGATGTACAAGGCTTCTAAGGAGTCCTCGATATACTCTCGGTACGTGAGGCACAACTGTGAACACCATCCCATCACAAGCGTGAGTCGGGAACCCCAGTGAGATACTGAAAGGCTTAGACCAACTCTTTACGTCTATCTAGGTATCACCCTAGCTTTGACGCTCCGCCAATTACGATGTGACTAGATTGGGGTATAACTTTCATTCTCCCCCCTTTATATTCCCCACTGGTACACATGGTTGGAATCATCCCTTAGGGTGATGAAATCCCCAAGTAGGTCCCACTAAAAAGAAGACACTAACTGCTTCCAACTACCCCCCAAGCTCACACAAAGTGTAAGGGGAAAGTGAAAACAAATTAATGCCCCCTTAGGTAACACAAGAATAAACAATCACAACAAGCAATGAAGTTTACTCCTCCTAATTAGACTATGTTTCAAAACAACAATGATAATCTTGAAAAATCTGGTCAAATAGATGGCCCTGCAAACAAACGTTAACTGTCTTATTCTTCGTTCTTGGTTGATTACGCCATAATATGCTGTAAAACATTAGCAAAACAACCAATATGCTTGCCAAAACAATGTTAGAGGGTTACTACTAAAAAATGGCAAAAAACAAGAGCAAAAATGAAGCTAAAATGAATGTTTTACCTTCGAAACTGTGTTGTTTTGGGGTGCTTCCACCTTTCTACAGCAAAAATAGGGGCACTTCTACCTTTCTGCAGTAAAACAAGGGTGCTTCCGCCTTTCTACAGCAAAAGGTTAGAGGAAAAGAGCCTTTCAAAATGAAAGGGCATATCTGCCCCTCTACAGGAAACTTTATCAGATTTTTAAAAATGAAAGTTGTACGCCCTACTGCAAGAAAGTGTTAGAAAAAATCTTCTAAGTATACACCTAACTGCAGGAAACTGTTAGAAGAAAATGAAATTGTCAGATATAGGGTGCTTTCGTCTTTCTGCAGCAGACAAGAGGGCACTTCCGCCTTTCTGCAGTAAAGCAGAGGCCGCTTCCACCTTTCTGTGGTAAAGCAGAGGGCACTTCCGCCTTTCTGCAATAAAACAGAGGGTTCTTCTGCCTTTTTGTGCTAAAGTAGAGGGTGCTTCCACCTTTCTATGGTAAAACAGAGGGCACTTCCACCTTTCTGTGACCTTTTCCTACAAAATTCTTAGCAAAAATGAAGGTGAAAATGCAAGAACCTATTTGTGGGTCCCACTGGGTGTGCCAAAAATGTGTACCTTAGAATTTTACCCTACTCTAATGTGAAAAATAACTAAAAATGCAAGTGATAAAATACTAAGAACACTTCAACGATTAGCCTAACGAGTGATAAAACAAGGAAAATAGATGAAATAGAATGGAAGTAGATTATACCTTGCTTGTTGTGAAGACTCCTTGGTTGGCCCTTGATTTAGATGACTTTGTGTGCTCCTTAGATGGCTTCTTGAGTGACTAAATGCAAGATCAACTTATGCAAAATGATTAGAGTGGATGATTAAATGATAGCAAATGCAAATTGGCAGCATAAGGTTGCTCAAGATGAAAGTGTTGAAAATGCCCTTGAGGAGGGGGTATTTATAGAAGAATTTGAATTCTCTAGAGAATTCAACAGTTGAGAACTCACAAGCCCTCACATCTTGACATGTGGATGGTGAAGTGGCCAAGAGGAGATGACATGGAGGAAGGACAAGTACCTTCCAAGTACCTTAGGGAGAGAAGATTTCCTCAAAAAGGAATTTCTTGTCCCCAAGTGAGAGTGAAAGGGACATTTGAGAAATTTTGGAATTCCTCAAAAATCTCCATGGGAAAAGGAGAGGTGGTTGGAGAAATAAGTGTGAATTAAAAATTCACATTCTTAGGAGAGTGTAAAGGATAAAAGGTGGACTCCAAAAAGGTGGGACTTGGTCACATGTGGAGATTGTGACAAGTCCAAGGTTCTAGAAGCCTTGGAAAGATAGAATGTGAATTAAAAATTCACATATAAAAGAGGGGAATCTAGGATAAATAAATGTGAATTAAAAATTCACATGGGAAAGAGGGTCAATGCTAAAAAGAGATAAATGCAAAGGTTGACTAAAAAGGTGGTGCTAAATATGGCTAATGACCTTGGTTAAGGTTGTGCAAATTTTTGATTAGAATAATTAATGGAGGATTAGAGGCAAGTGGCAAATGTAGGAGGATGTGACATTAATCTTTGATTGAGAGGATGCACATCATAATCATAAATTAATTAAATTAATTCAGATTAGAGCAAGATCATGGAGGATGTGACAAGGAGAGAGAAAATGAAAGAATTTTAAATTGATTTTAAATCAAAAGGGTAAAAAATGACTAAATTAAATAAATTGGTGTATTTATTTAATTTAGAGAGGAAGAAGTGAAAGATAAGGCATTTAGTTATTAAATTAAATGCTTTACAAATATGAGATAAAAGATGTAATATTAATTTAATAAGTTAATAGTTAATATGATAGACGAAAAGGGAGTAAATTTAATCATATGGGAGTGATTAAATTTAGATGTCTACAATAGGGATGACTTCAATCTATCTAAATGTTCATTGCACAACTGGTTGATAAGAGTCTACCTTTCACATATCTACTACATAAAAATGTTCCTTTCAAATGGGATGATAAGTGTGAAATGGCCTTTCAATAGATCAAGCAATACTTAATGAGCCTATTGGTTCTTGTACCACCAAATCCGGACAAACCTCTTATCTTATATATTACCACAACAAAGAAATATTTGGGAGAATTATTAGCACAAGAAGACTCTATAGGAAAGGAATGTGCAATTTATTACATCAGTTGAACCCTAATTGGTCATGAACTCACTACACTTTCATCGAGAAGGCTTGTCTAGTAGTAGTATTTGCTTCAAAAAAAATTTGGCACTACATGTTAACTCATACAATCAATATTGTTGCAAAGATTGATCCACTTGAGTATCTTCTAAGCAAGGCTACATTGAAAGGAAGGTTAGCAAAATGGGTTATAATCCTGAGTGAATTTGACATCCATTATATTGATCACAAAGAAATCAAAGGACAAGTTATTGCTGATCAATTAGCTAAAGCACTGTACTACAAGCAGAGCATCCCATGCACATTAAATTTCTAGATATTGATGTCTTCACTGCAGAATCCAAACAACCATGGTCCTTATACTTTGATGGTTCTTTAACTCAACATGGATTTGGGATAGGCATACTCTTTGTCACCCCTCAAGGAAATACCATTCCTCAGTCATATAGGCTAATGTTTCCATGTACTAACAACATAGCCGAGTATGAAGCTTTAATCACTAGACTCAAGATTGCATTGGAATGGAGGATCATAGAACTACAAGTTTATGCTGACTCCCAGTTAGTCATTAATCAAATCAATGATGATTATCAGACCAAAGATGACAAACTGTTGCCATACAAGAAAATGGTTGATGATATCAAGAACTTCATGGATATCAAGTTCATATAGATTCCAAGACTTGATAAAAAAGTAGCTGACACCATGGACATGATTGCATCATTGCTACAACTCCTAGAAAATCAAGCTCGCTATGAATTTCTAGTGGAACAATCATTTGCACCTGCCTATGACACACCTGAACGCCAAATCATCTGCCACTTAGTAGGATCTGATTCACCTTAGTATGGAAAGATTTATGCTTACCTAAAAGATGACATCTTACCACCTGACTTATCCCGAAACCAAAAGTGTAACTTTATTTTCCAATCCTCTCACTATACTCTCATCGCTAACATCCTTTATCACCGTAGTCTTGATGGTACTTAACTTTAATCTATTGAATGTGAAAAATTTGGCAATGCTTTACAAGAAGTTCATGGTGGAATTTTTGGTACTCATTCATGCTCCTGCATAAGAAGTTCAGCTGTTCATGCCGACCTGGCCATTGTCTCAATGGGGGTTAGATCTAGTTGGAAAGATTCATCCTTCATCATCACATCAATAGATTATTTTAACAAGTGGATTGAGGCATTACCTCTGACTAAGGTTACTGGAAAAAAAATATCATCATTCATACTCAACTATCTCATTTTTTAGTATGGCATTCCCAATTCCATCATCATAAATAATGGATGACCATTCAAGAATTAGGATGTTAATGAACTTTTTGAGAGATTACATATTCAACATAGATATTCAACACCTTATTATCCACAAGGGAATGGACAAGCAGAGGCCTCAAACAAAACAATACTAAAAATATTGAAGAAGATTGTGAACGATGCAAGGAAAGATTGGCATGTTCAACTCAATCCTACATTGTGGGCCTATAGAACTAGAATAATAATGCCAATAGGAGAACCATGTATGCTCTGGTCTATGGAGAAGAAGCCATATTACCTCCAGAGGTTCATATTCCATCACTCAGAGTATCATTGAAGGGTCTCATAACTGATGATCAATATAGAGTTTCCTGACTGTAAGAGCTAGAACTCCTTGATGAGAAGAGACGACGAGCGGCTGATCATTTAAAAGCATATCAATAGATGATTTCTGACAGCTATAATCATAGAGTCAAGCCACAAACCTCTCAATTTGGTGACCTTGTTCTGAAGGAAAACTCACACAATCAACAAGATAGAGAAAAGAAAGGTAAGTTCGAACCAAATTGGTTGGGTCCTTACATGGTCATAGCAGTGTACAGTTTAGGGGTATAGAAGCTCTCAACACCAGAAGGGGACTTGTTTGACGAACCCATCAACAACATGCACCTGAAAAAGTATTATGTTTGAAGTAGTTGTCATCATCAATAAAAATCCTAAAAAAATACAAAAACAACATAAAACGTATTGAAAAAAATACAAAAACAGCATAAAAAGTCCTAAAAAATACAAAAATAGCATAAAAAAGTCTTGAAAAAATACAAAAACAACATAAAAGTCATGAAAAAATACAAAAATAGCAAAAAAAGTCCAAAATCAAAAAATTACAAAAAAGTCAAAAAAATCGTCATAGGGTGAAAACCTGGCGACAGGCAATCTATTGATAGGAAAAATACAAAAAAATTAAAAAAAAAAAGAATTAGAAAAATGCAATAAAAACAAATAGTGAAAATCTGGCATAAAGATTCCATTTGTAGCTCTCCATCTATTAGCTCGTGTTTTGCACATAGCTTCTTAGCCTTCATTTTATGCATCATCCTAAGGTCATAATAGCATCATATTGCCATCATTTTCCTAGAGCGATAATGTCTTACCATGGCTTGATTATTGTACATATTCATTTTTTGCAAGTTGTGTCAATATTGGGGGCAAACGTTGACATACTGGGGGAAATCAACTTTTAGGTTATACCAAAACAACTAGAAATGACATAAAATCCAATCATGTGAAAAAATAATCAAACCACATGAACAACTATCCAATCATTGATCCATATCACAATAATTTTTAGTAAATACCACATCATGACACATATCTAGATGATCTAAAATATAAATAATGTTTGGAATAGTAGTATTATATTTTGAACAATGGTCATTTAAATTTTTGATATCATTCCTCTGGAGCACACTCAATGATGTACTAAACTAGAGTGGTGAGGAAAAAGGATGATTTTTCATTGTCTGCTATCTTGAGGCTAACTATTAATCTGTTGCAAATATGTCGCGAAACATGATTTCCAAAATGTATCATTGATGACAGTTCCAAATTTGCATAAGAAATTGGTTAGTCATTATTTTTTTTATGCAAGCACTGCTCAGGTCATCTTGGTTCAATTATACCTCGATGCTTCTGAGCACTTGCTATATCAAAAATCATGAAAGTTGTACTCAGGTCATCATTAGTGCTAATTTCCCCTCTGATGCTTATACATACTTCTAAAATTTTAAAACACTCTATGATGATTAAAGAAAGCTAACAAAAGGCTCAACAAATGGCTGGTTTCATTTAGTTGCATTTCATTTAGTTCATTGCACATATCTGCATTTGGATTTTCATTAGAGTTTTGAAAGGATGAACAAAAATATCAACGATTGCCATGTTTCTTTAGACTATTTGTGGAGGACATTCAGACATTTATTTCATTATCATCTTTTATCTTTATCATCTTCATTATCTTTTATTTCATCATCATTTCATTACATTCATCATTTCATTTCATTATCATCTTTCATCTTCATCATCATTTCCTTAATCATTATCATTTCATCTAGGTACTCTACACATCATATAGTTTTTCATTTATCATTCATTTTCATATCATTTAGATCATTTTATCATTTCATATCATTTATTTTATCATTCCTTTTCATATCATTTAGATCATTTTATCATTTCATATCATTTCTTTTATCATTCATTTTCATATCATTTAGATCATTTTATCATTTCATATCATTTCTTTTATCATTCATTTTCTTATCATTTAGATCATTTTATCATTTCATATCATTTCTCTTATCATTCATTTTCATATCATTTAGATCATTTTATCATTTCATATCATATCATTTTTATCATTTCATCATCATTATTTCATCCATTTTTATCATCATTTAATTACAATTTCATTACATGTCATTCATCATCTTATCATACATCTCATTTTTATTAATCATTTCAATTCATATCATTATTCATATCATTTATTATTGGTCACATTACATTCATTTCATATCATTTCCTAATTCATATCCATATTACAAATTCATGATGCATTTCATAAACACAACATCCATTTTCCATCACATCATCATTAGTTATTGCATTTGAAAAAAAAAATTCCATACATACATTACATTTTTCATAAGCATATCAAATATCCCATTACATATTTTTCATTAATCACATCATAATTCATCCACCTGCATGACATTGTTAGTATGCATCACAAATCACCATCATAGCATGAATCATCCTACATATCATGTTAGTAATCAAATCAATAAAATGAATCTCAAAATCCATATCACATCCTATACAAATAAATGCATATCCATATCACATCATTCCATAAATACACATCATATCATCAAAAACTCATTGCCGCTACATATCATTGCTCATCAATAATACATACAAACATCTAATGTCCAATGAAACTGAAAAGTATAGAGAGATACATGAGATATGATAAAAAAAATGTACATGCTCCAAAAATGATATACATGTGTGAAGTACATCAATAATACTATATCAATAAAAATCACATATCAAGGCTAGCTAGTGGAGCCCCTTGATGGAGGTGGTCTAGAGGATGGTGGCCTGCTACTCTCCCCTATGTTAGGATCCTATCGAGGCCATGTGACCCCTATGCTCTATGTCGTAGTCGATGATCTACTCCTAGATCTTCTATGGGACCGTGGGTAAGGCTCTCTGTGCTCGGGAGGGCACAGCTCCTCATATCTAATCCAATAGTGCTTAGCCTCCCTGGCTATCTCAAATCCCTCTGCAATGGCATTTCGCAAAGATGCACTCTCAATAGTTCCCATGAGCCTTTGAGCAAAACCCTCTACCTCTACTTCCCTCTAACTGAAGGAGTCCCTCTCTGCTATCAACTGGGCCACCTCTGGGTCTGGGGTAGGAGGAGGTGCCTGCATTTGTGCCTGTATCTACCCCTATGCCTATGCAAGTTGTGCCTATAACTTCACTGCAACACTTTGAGCCTGAGCCAACTGGCTCTGCAACTACGCCTATTTCCCCTATAGCATCTATACCTGGGCCTATAGAGTGGCTATTTTTGGCCCCTGCACTGTGGAACTGACCCTAATTATTGTCCACCATTCAATACTAGTCCTCAACCTTTGCATGATCTATACACTACCCAAAATGTCTGGCCTCAGTCTCACCGACCTTGATCTCACTGGCCTCTGCTCCTCCCCTCAACCATCTTTGCCATCATCCCCATCACCATCATCTCCACTCTCATCCTCATCTCCACTCTCCTCCTCCTCTCATCCACCAACTACCTGCTCTCCCCATGCCACATCCTCCTATCTCCTAACCCCTAGCTATTGTGCCACCAAAATGGGCATCAACTCATCTGGTCATGTAAATTGAGGAAATGGGTGTGTGTGATAATAAACAAAATACTCCTCAGACATACCTGCATCAACAATATTAGGCCTTCCATCCCATACCTCAGGCTGTAAAGTTGTATACTCGATATATGCAGCCTGATAAGAAATGCAAGGCCCCCATCTAGGCTCATCCTTGCACCATCCATAGTGCACAACACCCTGTGGCATCCCCTTTGTGAATTCGAACTATCTCTGTACTCGCAATGCCAAAAATATCGCTATAATGAATGGAGTCCAACCTATCAAAAACTGGGGTATACATAAAAATGACATCTCCAAATGATGTATGTCCCACGCCTCACAATCCGTATATGGCCTTCATATCACTACATCAATATTGTCCATAGTCTATCGCTAGTACTCCAAATTTCCCAATTTGGGCTGGACAAGTGCAATAGAATATGCATATACATATGGCCTACCTAGTGGCCTAACTCTCAAACACAGTCAAGAATGCAAATATGTTTTCAATTACATCATCTACTATTTGTTTTCTATCATAGAAATAAAATTTATTAGAAGTCATATCAAATCATCTACTCTTTGTTTTCTAAAGCAAAGTTATCAAGAAAAATGCAATCAATCATTCTACTCTTTGGAAACAAAGTTATTAGCTATCTACTATTTTCTTTCTATTTTGGGAAACAAAGTTATCAACTCATCATTTATCAAATTTTCTATCATTTCTACCCATATCAACATGATGACAAGACAATTTATCTATCTACTGACCAAGGAAGCAATAGTACATCATCATTTTCATCATTTTCGTCAAACAATTCTTTTTGCCTAAATTTCCTAGATGTGCTAATCTACAGCCTAAAAGTGCTAAAACCCTATATGTGTTGAAGTTTCCCCCTAGTGTGCTAAAACCCTGGATGCACCATTCTGTGTCCTCAAAGTGCTAAATCAATTCCTCTATGCATGATTTCCCTATATGCGCTAAACTACCTCTACCTATAAGCACTAAATCACACCCTATATGCACTAAAGGAAACATCGTATGCACTATTCTATTTCCTAAATGCGCTAAAATGGACTTGTACTTCCTAAATCTATGTAAAAACATCACAAAATCAACTGAAATTGAAAAAAATTCAAAGAAAAATGGGTTGAATCGACTCACCGATGGTCCATATGTGGCTAGTCTCTGGTATCGATGGGCCCGTTGGAATCTATGTTTGTGATATGGAATCTCCATCTCGCCAAGTCACTGTCAAAGAAAAAAGGTTCCTTAAGTCAAACGATGAAAATGACTTCCCCTTTTTACCCCTTTTACCTTTTAAAGGTCAAACAAGCTGGGTTTTCAGTGGCATTTTATTTTTTTATTTTATTTATCAAACTCTGACCTTATTTATTCAAACTAGGGCATCTTTTAATCAATCATCGGGAGCTAAAGCACTACATCCCTCTCATCATCCAAATTTTATCATTAGCTCAACATTTTTCTCATCATCCGTGATTTACCTCTCGAGGGGGCATCATCAATATTAGGAACATATTTTTTTAATCAGGGGAATATTAGTTAAAAAATTTAGACCAGGGGTAAAATCAAATGCAACAAATTTCAAAAGCAGGAATATTTTCTTTGAAGCAATGCATTTCACACATCACTTCAAAGAGGGGAAAAATGTATATGCATAAAATTGATAATGTCTAATTAACCCTGGAATTTAATTAAATAATTATTGTTTAATTAATCTCTCCAAAAGTCCTCTACATATGATTAAAATTAATTAATTTAACTATATTGTTCATTCACTTTATTCTTCCACCGTAATTAAATAAATTTACTTTATTTAATTATTTCACATTCATATGTCTACTTGATTAATTAAATAAATTTATTTTAATTAATTATCACCTTTTGAATTTAATTAAATTTAAATATTTCCTTTCTCTTATTCAAATATTTCTTCTAAGTAATTAAATATTTTATTTAATTAATTTCATTTACATGTCATTTCCTTCAAATTTAATTAAATAACTTTATATAATTAATATCCTTCATATCTTTTCAAATCATAATTAAATATTTTATTTAATTATGAAATATTCCATTTTCTTTAAATCTTGATTAAATATTTTATTTAATTAAGAAAATCTTTCATGTCACCAATAAATGAATATTGAATTTAATAATTCATTATTTACTTTCAAAAAATTTCCAAAATCCTCTAAAAAGATGATTTTTACAATTCATCTTTATCATCTCATCTTATCTCGTCCACGAAAGAGGATACAAATCCCGATTTCTAGTTTTTTTTTATTTTTCTCTCCAGTCTTATGCATCTTCAATCGTTTGATCTACTAGGAATTTTCATAGCCATTGACAACATCAGCCAATCAGAATCTTTCGAAAAGTCTATAAATACCCCTATGAATCCAAGCATTGGTGACCTAGATGCACACATGCATTTGATGATTAGTTGCATTCTAGAATTCTAGCATTGTCATTATTAGGTTTAACATTCGTAGTTTCATAATCTTACATTCTAGCAATCATGTTTATTTTAATCATGTTAATCGTATCTTAGCATAGCATGCATTCATCTTTAATATCATTCTCTAGGAAGATTGTTTGTTGAGCCTAGCACACGATCTGATAGCAAGTTAGAATCAATGAAAACACTAGAGATAGAGGACGATAGGACAACATCGAGAGAAGAGGATTTAGTTTGCATTTACTTTATTCCATTTTCTGTTTTTGATATAATGTCTTATCGGTGTGTTTGATTTTTTTTTAATCTACATGTTATACACTTAAAATTGACAACACACTCTGTGTTTTTGATGTGTTGAATTTTTATGGTTTATTGTTTATTCATTAGATCTGAGATTGAGTTAAATAAATTTTGAAAAGATTTAAGTATTTTCTGACAACTGATTCACCCCCCTCTCATTTGTATGTCCTTGTTTTGTGAAAAATTAGTATCAGAGCTAGTTCCTTAGAAGAAGTTTAAAAGGTTGAGGTGATCTGAGATGGCATCATATGAGAAGGACAATCCTAGATTTTATGGAACAAATTACTCATTGTGGAAAGCTCGAATGGAGTGTCATTTGAAGTGTATTGGTGAACCCTTCTAGAAAATTACAAAGAACAGATATGTTATTCCTCAGAATGGTCCCTCCATTGCTGATGAGATTAAAGAGGCTGAGAATAATTTTAGAGCTATGGAAGATTTGTTGAGTTCTTTAACAAATTATGAAATTACAAATGTGTTAGGTCTGAAGACAACTCATGAGATGTGGATGAAGCTGGAAACTTTGTATGAAGGAGATGTACATGTGAAGATGGCTAAGCTATAGAGTTTGAAAGGCAAGTGTGAAAATTTGAAGATGGGTGAAGATGAAAATAAAGTGCTCAGATCATTACCTCCCTCCTACAAAGCTAAGGCTCATGCTATTGAAGAATCCAAATCATTGATGAATGTGACAAGGGACACACTGATTGGTAAACTTGTTGCCTTTGAGTTGAGTGAATTTGGTGATTTTGTTCCTAAGATTGAAACTGCATTCAAGGCTACTATATCTAGAAGAAACAAGCAAAGATATGATTTGGGAGAGAGTTCTAGAAAGACCTTCAAGTATAAGGAAGAAACAACTTGAAGATGAAGAAAGAGAGGTAGAAGAGTTGGAAGCATTGATAGTGAAGAAAGAAGGTAGAGGACAAAGTAAGTATAAAGGAAAGCTTCTTATCAAATGTTTTTCTTGTAGTAAAATAGGTCATACTATATCATGGTGTCTTGAAAGAGTTCCTAGATCCAAGCCTTACAAATCTAGATTCCAAAAGAAATGTTACCTTGCTAAAGAAGGTGTGACTGATGATGAGTCTGATAAAGATAATGGAAATGAAGATGTTTTGGTTTTCATTGCTATCAAGGAAAATAGTCTTGTGGCTTCTGAATCTGCTAAAGTTGAGAAAGCTCTTGCAGCCTGAATTGAAGAAAAGAATGAGTGGGTCATTGAAAGTGGATGCTCACATCATGTGACTAGTGAAAGAAAAAAATTTGTAAGTCTAGAGACGTATGATGGTGGGGTTGTAAGATTGAAGATAATAATGATTGTGCGATTCATGGGAGAGGATTTATTTGTCTTGGTGGTAGCATAACAATGATGATGTTCTTTATGTTGAAGGCTTGAAGCACAACCTATTGAGTGTTGGATAGATGGTAGACAAATGTTATGATTTTTAGTTCAAATATGGAAGATGTAGGATATATGGAAGCTCTGGAAATGTAATTGCCTCAGGTAAATAGACAAAAGGTAATATTTTTCACCTAAATGCTGCTAGTGAAAGCTGTTTAATTACTCAAGTAGATGAAAGCTAGTCATGGCATAGAAGGCCATGTCATGTGAATTTTTATAACATTGTCAAAATAAGTTCCACTCAAGTAATAAGAGATCTACCTAAGATAGTGAAGCCTACTAGCACAATTTTCAAAGAGTGTTAGATGGGAAAATAGAATAGAATTTCTTTTCCAAGCAAACATCATTCAAATGGATTGTTGGAGCTGGTACATACTGATCTATGTGGTCCTTCCAGAGTCAAAAGTCTCCATGGTGGAAGGTACTTTATGCTGCTTATTGATGATTACTCTAGAATGATATGGGTTGATTTCTTAAGGGGAAAATGTGAAGCATTAAAAAATTTCAAAAGCTTCAAAGCTATGGCAGAAAATGAGAAAGGCATGAAAATAAAATGCCTAAGGTTAGATAGAGGTGGTGAGTTCACCTCCAAGGAGTTTAATTCTTTCTGTGAAGAGCATGGAATCAGAAGACAATTATCTACTCCCTAAAATCCTCAACAAAATGGTGTTGTTAGAACAATGATGATTGAAGTAAATGTGCCTCACATCTACTGGAGTGAAGCAATAAGTTGGCACTGTTGTGTATAATTTGAATCGGGTAAATGTAAATGGTAATTCTAGTAAGAATCCTTTTGAATTATGGTTTGGTTATAAGCCTACTATTAAATATTTCAATGTCTTTGGAAGCAAATGCTACATCAAGAGGGATGATGATATAGGAAAGTTTTATGCAAGAAGGGTATGTACAGGATTGTAATGGAAAAAATAGGCCCTTAAGTGGCAAAAAATTTAGAAAAATCAGAGTTAGGCAACTTGACGTAAAAATTTGAATAAGTTACCTATATTATTTCAAAAATATGTAAGAATAGAATCTGTAGCAAATTGAATGTAGTTTCTAAACTACTAGGTTTATTTTAACAAAAAAAATCTATTTGGTGAAAATTTGAAATTTCAATGTAGTAGTACTTAAATTTTAGGGAAAAAATATGAAGTAGGTGTTTGTTTGACAACCCTAACCACAATAAAATGATCATATTTTTTTATAATATTTTAGATATAATTAGAGGACTCATGTCTCGATGTGATGCATATATTTTGTAATTTTTTTCAAGTAAATAATTAATTATGAATTTCTTATTACAAATTTTAAAAAATATAAAAAACTTGTATGTTTGACCACCTTAACTTGGTCAAAACTTCATGAAATTCAATTTTTATTTTTTTAATCCCATAGTATGCGAAGCATAGAATGTGACACATGTTTTAGATTAAAAAAATGTGATATCGTTTGAAAGCTATAGATTTTTTTTCAATCGGACTATCAATTAGGAATTTAGTTGTAATTCAAATAGAAAATGAATAATAATTATTTATTAAATTCAAAGTAAAGCATAATCTATATTAATGAAAAGTTGAGAATCTCCTTTAAAAACCCTTTTCGTTTCATCAATTTTTGGTAAAAAAAAAGTTATCAGCCACATACCCTACACATACCCATCATATCACCACTTTTTGGCCCATCATGATTCTGCACATACCTAGAAGCAATGAGGGAATCTTTCTATGTTACTCTATTAAAATCAAAGCCTATTAGTGCAATAACAGAAGATTGAGGAAAATGGTTGAGAGTGAAAATTTCAAAGTTGATGAGGATTCTGTTAAATCATCCAGATATTGTGGATATGATTCAGATGAAGACAATACAAACAAAGGGAAGAATGTTTAGATACAAAATCAACTTCAAATTGTGCCATATGTTCCAGTAAGACAACTTCAATTTGTTCTGGTAAATCAAGACACTCCAGAAGCAAAGACAAGTGCAAATGCAGAAGAAATAATAGAAGTATCATAAGTTTGAGAAAATCTTAAAACTCTAAGGTATTGATGCAGGAGCATCCAGTGGTGTAAGGGCAATCTTGCATCACCCAAAAATAGTTAAATTTCAAGTTTCTTAGTTTTTAGATGTTTTTACATTTTTGGATACCCTTTTCGTAATAATGAAATTCTCAATTTACAGTTTTTATTTTCTATTCCTGGGTGGAAAGATATTGCAGTTTTAGTTTCCCAGATTTGCACTTGAAAATATTTTGAGTTAGATTTGAGGCACTTAGATTTCCCATAATGGCCCCAAAACTTGTTGAAATTGGTGTATCATATTTCAAGTGTGTTATTGACTTCGAGACCTTTCCAATGGTTCAAACAGTTTGCGAATCAGAGTCCCAGATCAAAAGTTATGGCCCTGGGAAGTTGGCGCACTTTCTAGAAGATACAATTGCAAATGTTCTTTTGAAATTTGAACTTCAAATTGTAATTTTTTGGTGCCAAACCACCTAAACTCAAATTTGAATGTTGTTTTGGCTCCAAACTAAAGAGAATCTCTATTTATGGGCAGGTTTCTAATTTTTGGGTAACTTTTTGGGGACAAGCTCACATATTGCGAAAGGGTGATTCTGTAGCTTTCTATAACTTGTATGTGTTGTAGAACTTGGGGATTTGAGATCCTCTACATGTAAGAAGCTCCATTTTATGAATAATAAAATTATTCTCTTATTTGTGGGTTATTTTCTAAGTCTCGGGCTGCGCCCTCATCAAGTGGTATCAGAGCAGGTTTTCTTGAACATGTGGACAGATCGCCGATCATGAGGTAGTTCGCACCAGGACCATGGTTGTGGGTCGAGGTCAAGAAAGATGCCTCCAAGAGTGATACCTGGTAGGTGTGGTGGTGCCAGAGGCAGTTGAGGTGGTAGAAACATTGGTGGAAGAGATGCACTAGCAGCCCTCCAAAGACAGATTGATGCATTACAAGAGCAGTTGAGAAGAGGATTAAACCTGAGGGAGGAAAGTGAGGATGAAGGAAAGGAAGAAGGTTCAAATGTAGAAGAGGAAGAAGAAGCAATTGATCAAGACCAAATGCGGCTAATAAGGGCCATTTCGAAGATCAGGAAAAGACCCAAAGCAGAAGTCCCCAGTTATTCTAGAAGTCTAAACCCAAAAGAGTTGATCGACTGGATCAATGAGCTAGAAGAATATTTTGATTATGAGGAAATAGATGACCTAGATCGGGTTAAGTTTGCAAAAATGAAACTGAAGGGTCATGCTAGTATTTGGTGGAAAGAGGTCTAGTTGGAAAGAAATTGAAGGGGAAAAGGAAATATCACCAGATGGGATCACATGGTAGAGAAACTAAAGAAGTAGTTCATACCAATGGACTACGAGTTAGATCTGTTGAAGAAATTGCAAGGGTTGAAGCAAGGAAGCAATCTATATATACTAAATATTTTCACAAGATAATCATCAGAACGTGCCACACAGAGGCCAATAAGGAGAAAGTAGCCTGATATCTTAATGGGTTATGACCGAGCATTCAGGAGGAGTTAAGCTTAGTCAGAAGGACCACCATTGAGGATGTGTATCAGTTTGCTCTGAAGGTGGAATAGAAGCTAAACAAAAGATTTGATGGCAAGCAAAAAGGACGAGGAGGTCAAAGTGGAAGGGACATTAGAAGACATTTAGGAAGCTGAAATGAAGATGAAAAGAAAAGTGAAGATGTGGGTACTAGCCGAAACCAAAGGAATGACAACTTCTACCACCCTTGTGATCAAAACAGTGGTGATCAAAGAGGTGGGTATGTGCAGGATCATGGTGCGCCAAAAAGTGGTAATATTATGGGGGTATGCGGCTAACGACTTTTTTCCACCCAAAATCAATGAAACAAAAATGGTTTTTAGAGGAGATTCTCAGCTTTCCAAAAATATAAATTATGATTTAATTTGAATTTAATAAATTATTATTATTCATTTTCTATTAGAATTATGACTAAAGTACTAATCGATAGGCTGATTGAAAAACATCTATAACTTTCAAATGATATCATATTTTTTCAATCCGAAATATGCATCACATTATATGCTTCACATACTATAGGATTAAAAAAAAAATTAAATTTCATGAAGTTTTGACCAAGTTAAGGTGGTCGACAGACGAGTTTTATATTTTCTAAAAGTTGTAATAAAAATTCATAATTAATTATTTATTTGGAAAAAATTACAAAAATATGTATCACATCCGACATGAGTCCTCTACTTATATATAAAATCTTACAAAAAAAATATTATTAATTTATTATGGTTAGGGTGGTTACACCTACTTCTTATTTTTTTCCTAAAATTTAAGTACTCATTGAAATTTCAAATTTTCACCAAATAGATTTTATTTATTTTAAATAAACCTAGTATTTTAGAAACTAAATTCAATTTTTACAAATTCTATTCTTACATATTTTTGAAATAATATAGATAACTTATTCAAATATTTACGCCAAGTTTCCTAACACCCATTTTTCTAAATTTTTGCCACTTAAGGGCCTTTTTGCATGATGATCCCGCACATACCGTGTAGAGGATGAGGGAGATATGGACAAGGATCCGAAGAGGTGGTTTCAAAGGAACGGTTTCCAATGTGGTGAAGAAAGGCATCGAGCCTATGAATGTCCACAACACCAAGGAAGGGGCGGACAAAAGGCCAGACGGTCATGGAAGGGTTGCGCATGCATGAGGAGGCCCAATCTAAATATTCAGATGATGTTGAAAGGGGAGAAGCCCTAGTGATTAGGAGAGCCCTGGTGACTGAGGAAAAGGAACTAGAATAGAGGAAGAATCTGTTTCACACAAGGTGCAAGTGTGAAGGAAAATGTTGTGATGTCATTATTGATGGTGGGAGCACCGATAATCTCGTGTCAGAAGAGATGGTCACAAAGTTGAAGCTAAAGAGGGAAAGGCACCCACATCCATATCAGATTGCCTGGTTATAGAAAGACCACAAATTTTTGGTCAATGGGTAGTGCCTAGTACAGTTCAAGATCCCATGATGAGGTACTCTGTGATATCATCCCCATGGATGCATGTCACATGTTGTTGGGGAGACCATGGAAGTTTGATAGGCAAGATATACATGATGGCCATGCAAACACTTATTCCTTGACAATGGATGGGGTTCGTCACAAGTTGAAACCCCTAAAGGAGACTGAAGAAAAGGTATGCAGTAGTACTAGAATTTTTTATGTAGATGGAAGAAAAATTTTAGAAGGTATGAAGCATGAGCATGTGTGTTATGGATTGATTCCTAGAGTGAGTAAGGAGGATAGTGAGAAGATTCAAGAAGAAGTTTTTGGGATGTTGGATGAGTTTCAGGATATTGTTTCTTATAATGTACCTAAGGGTTTACCACCAATAAGGAAGATCAGTCATCAGATTGACTTGATTCCTTGAGCTAGTTTTCCAAATAAGGCAGTTCATAGAATGACTCCAGCAGAAAATGAGGAGTTGAACAGACAAGTTCAAGAGTTGTCGAGAAAGGGTTTGATATGGGAGAGTTTGAGTCCATGTGTAGTACCTGTAGTACTAGCACCAAAGAAGGATGGGGAGTGGAGGATGTGTACAGATTCTCGAGCCATAAACAAGATAACAATCAAGTATGGATTTCCCCTGCCAAGGATGGATGACCTGATTGACTATTCGAGTGGAGCCCAGTACTTCACAAAGATTGATCTAAAGAGTGGATATCACCATATCCAGATTCGAGAGGGAGATGAATGGAAGACTGCCTTCAAGACCAAAGAGGGCCTATATGAGTGGTTAGTCATGACTTTTGGGCTAACCAATGCACCGAGCACATTCATGCGGCTCATGAACGAGGTACTAAAATAATTTATGGGAAGTTTTATTATTGTGTATTTAGATAATATTTTGATTTTCAGTAGGATGTTGGATGAGCATCTAATGCATATTCGGAGAGCCTTTGAGAAGTTAAGAGAAGAGAAACTATTGATTAATCTGAAGAAGTGCAGTTTTGTGAAGAGGGAGTTAGTGTACTTGGGGTTTGTTGTCTCAGCAGAAGGTCTCAAGATGGACCAAGAGAAGAAAATAAGTGTTGAAGCCAAGATTTTGCAGAGCACATCAAGAATATACATGAGAAGGTACGATAACATATTAACAAGATGAATATGCAGATAAGGCTAAGGCAGATCGAAGAGGAGGTATAAGGAGTTTCAGATTGGTGATGAAGTGATGGTCCACCCGAGGAAAGAAAGGTTTCCAATGGGAACATATAACAAATTGAAGATGAAGAAGTTTGGTCCCTATAAAATTTTGAAGAGGCATGATTCAGGGAATGCATATGAGGTAGAGTTGCCTGGATGGATTCAACATTTCCCCTTTGTTCAACATTTCATATTTGATAGAGTATCATGAAGGTGGCACAGAGGAAGTACCAATGATGGAACAAGTGTGGGATTCCGGCACCTACTTCAGAAAAGGAGGAGATTGAAGAAATCCTAGATAGTTGTGTGGGAAGGAGTACCAGGAATAGGCAGTATGAAGAATATTGGTGAAATGGAGAGGAAGGCCTGTGGAAGATTCATCCTAGCTATCGGGCAGCGGTTGACCATTGGTTTTTCCTCAACCATCTGAGACGTGATGGGGTCACTTCTCAAATTACCCTGGGTGTTTGATGCATGAGCATCTAGTGGTGTAAGGCAATCTTGCATCACCCAAAGATAGGTAAATTTCAAGTTTCTAGTTTTTAGATGCTTTTATATTTTTGGATACCCTTTTCGTCATAATGAAATTCCCAATTTATAGTTTTTATTTTCTATTCCTGGGTGGAAAGATATTGCAGTTTTAGTTTCCCATATTTGCACCTGAAAATCTTCTGAGTTAGATTTGAGGCACTTAGATTTCCCAGAACGGCCCTGAATCTTGCTAAAATCAGCATAGTGGATTTTGAGCGCATTATTGACTTCGAGACCTTTCCAACGGTTCAAACGGTTCACGAATCAAAGTCCTGGATCAAAAGTTATGGCCCTGGGAAGTTGGCGCACTTTCTAGAAGATACAATTGCAAATGTTCTTTTGAAATTTGAACTTCAAGTTGTAAATTTTCAGCGCCAAACCGCCTAAACTCAAATTTGAATGTTGTTTTGGTTCCAAACTAAAAAGGAGCTCTATTTATGGGCAGGTTTCTAAGTTTTGGGTAACTTTTTGGGGACAAGCTCGCATATTGTGAAAGGGTGATTCTATAGCTTTCTATAACTTGCATGTGTTGTAGAACTTGGGGATTTGAGATCCTCTGCATGTAAGAAGCTCCATTTTCTGAATAATAAAATTATTCTCTTGTTTGTGGGTTATTTTCTAAGTCTCAGGCTACGCCCTCATCAGGTATGTAAAGCTAAGTCATTCTAAAAATCAAATTATAGGAGATAAGAATAAAGGAGTGCAAACTAGAAGAAAGATTGCAGAAGAGTATTGCCTAATTTCGAAGATTGAACCTAAAGATGTCAAAGAAGCCTGCAATGATGAACACTGGATGGAAGCTATGAAGGAAGAACTAATGCAAATTGAAAAGAATGATACATGGATACTAGTTCCCAGACCAAAAAATAAAAATGTAATTGGTACTAAATGGGTCTTTCGAAATAGGCTAAATGAACAAGGTGAAGTGGTCCAAAATAAAGCAAGACTGGTATGTAAAGGGTATTCACATATGGAAGGTATTGATTTTGAAGAAACCTTTTTCCTTGTTTCCATAATTGAATTCGTAAGGTTATTTCTTGCTTATGTTGCATAAAAGAACTATAAAGTCTATCAAATGGATGTGAAGTCAGCTTTTCTGAATGGTGAGCTCGAAGAAGAAGTATACATTGAACAACCTGATGGATTTCAACTGACTAATAATGAAGAAATGGTTTGTCAATTGAAGAAAGATTTGTATGGACTCAAGTAAGCCCTTAGAGCCTAGTACGCTAGATTAGACAAATACTTACTGAAGCTTGGATTCAGTAAAGGTACTACTAACAACAACTTATACTTCAAATTGGATCATAATAAAGAATTAATTATTGAATTCTTTATTGATGACATTATTTTTGGAGATGATAATTTATGTATGAGGTTTGCTGATGAAATGAAGAGTGAATTTAAGATGAGTATGATTGGAGAAATGAAGTTCTTTCTGGGACTATAAATTACTCAGTTAGATAAGGGGATCTTCATATCTCAGTCCAAATATGTGAGAGAACTACTAAAGAAGTTTGGCATGGATGATTCAAAACCTGTTGGTACTCCCATGGTAGCCAAATGTAAGTTGACATAGAATGATGATTCTCCTAAGGAAAATCAAACAAGATACAAATCAATGATTGGTGGATTGCTCTACTTAACTCAGACTAGACCACACATTATGAATTTTGTATGTATGGCTGCTAGATTTCAGGATGATTCAAAAGAATCTCATGTGACTATTGTTAAGAGAATCTTCAGGTATCTAAAAGGAATAGTGGATTTTGGGCTTTGGTACCCTAAGGATGATGATCATACTTTAAAATTTACATTTATTAATGCAGATTTGGTTGAATATGTAGATGACAAAAAGAGTACTAGTGGTGGTGCTTTATTCCTAGGGAAGAAGTTGGTGCCTTGGTTGAGAAAAAAGTAGAATTCCATTTCTCTATCTACTGCTAAGGCAAAGTATATTGTTGCTACAAATAACTGTACTCAAGTGAGGTGGATGAAACAAATGTTGAAAGATATCAGAGTATTATATGATGAACCTACTTCCATATACTATGATAACTCATGTGCAATTAACATATCAAAGAATCTGGTGCTACACTCTTAGAAGACCAAACATATATCAATCAAGTTTTACTTTCTAAGGGAGAAAGTGAGTGAAAAACAAGTTAGACTAGAGTGTGTTCCTACCAAAGAACAAATTACAGATATTTTCACTAAGCCATTGTCGAAGGATACTTTTGAGTATCTTAGAGGGATACTAGGGGTGATTACCCCTCCTGATATGAACTAGGATGCATTAACTTGCATCAATCTGTGTATTTCATGATCATATTCTAATCTGGATTAATGTTTTCGTGGCTGCTACTCATAGGGAGTAGTCAGATGTGTAGATATGTGGTTCAAAGCTTGCAAGTGGAAAGGTAATGTTTATCTTTGGAATTGATGTCAAAATGGGAGAAGATTCATGTGAAAAATTGCTTCCTATCTAGAGTAAAAAGTCTTGTGGGGAGAAGATCTTGCAAAAGAAGTCATTGAAGAAGAGTCAAAATCTAAGGAGAAGTGTTGATTGTCAAGAGTTGGGTTGATGGTGTTTTTCACATCATGTGTTTCCATTAATGCCAAAGGGGGAGATTTTTGGATGTTTTGGTTGTGTGGATGATATTTTGTTTTCATTGATGTCAACACTATATGTTGAGGATATTGAGAAAATTGTATAAGAAAGTATTGCAGGTTCCCAATAGAACTATGAAGTTCATGAAGGTGTCTTATTCTATACGTTGAAGATAAATTGTTGTGGACTAAAGGGTTTATTGTTGAGTGTATCTAGTCCATTATCTAGAAGTTTCAGAGGCCCACATGAAGATTTGTTCAAAATTATGAAGATCTATATTTTGGCAGTGTTTCTATGGTCGTAGTCAATGTTCTTGATTAAAGTTGGTATAATTCTGGTAATTATAGTTGTTGTGGATGTTCTCTATTGTTTCTTGGTGTTCTTGGATGTATCTAGACCATTCTCTATCTTTGTGGTATGTCCACATTGATCAGTGCACTTGTGATCAAAGATTTTTTTCTATATGTTCAGATTTTCATGTTCTTGGCTAACATGATGGGTGTAACGTGTGGTGGATCTTTGAGGTGAAATTAATTGAAGTATTTTTTGGTTGTATTGTTAATTTGGGTCTCCACTATGTTGTGGCTAACCTTGGTGGATTCACATTGAAAATTTATTTATAAATTTGGGCTGACATTGAAAACATGTTTTATATTTTTGGCCGACTAATTTGTTGATGTAATCTCAAGTTCTGGATATATAAGAGCAATTGTTTCATCAATTTAGAGTGTGCTTGGTGTGCTCCCATGCATATATGTGTGAATATCATTTGATTGCAGAGAAGAGTGAGAAGAAGACTGAGTGAAGTGTGAAGAATTTTGAGTGAAGTGTGAAAAATTTTGAGCGAAGAGTGAAGTAGGTTTTTTTGTGCTTAATTGGAACTGTAATCAGGCTTGTGTAGAAGCTATTTTCTCAGTTCACAATTTAGATGGTTTTAATCCAAAATTTTCTTTGGACAGTGAGTCCTCTTTTTTATTTGAGTAGTGAGCTCTAAGTAGTGTGCCTGAATGCATGTGCATTCCCATTATTTCTCATTATAATTTTAATAGGGTATAATATTGTGGACTAACCTCCACCATGGTTTTTCCCCTAACAAGGTTTGCACGTAAAAAATATTGGTGTTCTTTGTGTTTTTGATGTCTTAAATGTTTATGGTTTATTGTTTATTCATCATATCCGAGATTGATTTAAATAAAGTTTGAAAAAATAAGTATTTTATGACAAATGATTCACCCCCCTCTCAGTTGTATGTCCTTGTTTTTCAAACAAGCCATATTCTAAGCAATATCACACTCTTGGAGGACATAAAACCTAATGAAACCACCAAGAAAATGAAACATCATAAGAAGAAATAAAATTGCACCATGAAACATGGGAATGTTGAAAGATATTGTCAATGTATGCCCCCACTTTAAAGAAATTTCTGCAGCATGCCATGAGAAATTTCTTTAAAGTAGCTAATGTTCAATCCTAAGGCATGAGAAATTACTCAAAAAACCCTATGCCAAGTCATATATTTCCAAAATGAAGCTATGTCATGAAAAACGAAGGAGGGGTTGCCCCAAAAAATACATAAGAGATCTACAAATTTGGGATCAATGTATCTTTGATCCAATGTTGTTATAGAGCTTGAAAAAGTCACCATTCCCCAAATACTCATAGAACTAGAAGAATGACACATAAAGAGCAAAAGAAAAGAATTTTTTTTGGGTCAACATGGAAGAGACCTAAATTTCTCAATGCCTTGCATCATCCCCAAAAGGAAAACACAAGACAAGTGAAAAGGTTAAAATGTTTACGAGATATAGAAGAATATAGATACATATAGAGGAATGCATATGAAGAGAGAGATACATCAAACATAACAGTATGGGGGATCACATTACGCACATGCAATCACATAAAGAAATATGAAAAAGAAAATAGAGCAAAATAATAGTAAGGCACATGTGAGTCAACCTATAGTAGGTCATCCACATCCCAATGTCGGTCAGTATATATGAAAGGTGGAAAAGTAGCCAAAGGGACAACATCAAATTCAGAAAATAGGAAAAGGATATCTAATCCCTTTGCCCCACTAAGTGTAAGACAAGGATGAGCCGAGATGGGTGATGAGAATAAGCTCCTTGCTATAAAGAGAATTATTTTCAATGAATGTAAAACATGTAATAGTGAGGATGTTATGATCCTACAACTATTACATGGCAAGGAGAAAAATGCATGCATTAACTGATTATTGTAAATTTCTCAAGGATCCTCTTAAGGAATAACACTCATCAGTAAGGTGCCCAAGTGTTCTATGATATGCACAATAATTCATGTTTTTATTAGGTTTACTACTTCTACCAAGAGGTGGTAATGTAAACCATCCTACATTAAGAAGGTCTTCCATTTTACATTCAATTTGTGTTTTAGTATGTGAGAATGGCAACTTTGTTGAGTTTGTAAGGTTTGAATTTCTTGCTATACTCACCAATTTTTTTAGATAGATTTTGACAAGGAGAGCCTAAGATTCTCTTATCATCCCCTTGAGACATTATTTCATCATTATGAGGGAGGACATTTGTATCCTTAAAATATGTATAGGGATAAGTATTTTGATATCCTAGTCCCTTAGTGTCTTCAATAGGAAGTTGCTCTAAAATTTTGTGAATTTCATGCTCATTAGTTATGTCACATCATTGTTTAGTTAAAATCTTAAATCCTTGGCCATAAGTCTCTTCTAGGTTGATGGGAGTGTTGGTCAGTTTGTTAAGATAACATGGATAGGTATGCATTTGATTAGAGGAGCTAAGTTCACTCATTGTTAGAATTTTAGGCTTAGTTTGTGACTCAATTTCAGAATGTAAAAGACCAAACATCTCAAGTTGTGTTGGTTGTTTCATGGAAGGATAAAAGGATGCATTATTCTTAAGATTGTTAAGGAAATCATTTATGAACTCATGCATGCTAGCATCATCTTCTCCTATTATGTCAACTTCACAAGGACACTCATTATGAGTTGGTTAAGCATGGTTAGGGTCAATTTCATTATGATCATTTCCAAAAACACAACTTGAAACATCAACCAAGGAGAACAAGGACTTCCATTGTTAAAACACTTGTCCATTATCAATTTTTACGTTTAAAACAAGGTAATTTTTTTATTACACTATGAAAAAACATGAAAATTATGTCTTGTAAATGAAAATTTGAAATCAGACAATGTACTAATTTTATCAAATTAAGCTAAATATGACCAAATTAAAGAAACAAAAATTTTGCAAACAAAAACAAAATTATGAGAATAACAAACAAAAATGATAAAATGAATGTTTTAATTCCCAAAAAAATAGTAAATGACCCTGATCAAGAATGTTATAGTTTTGAAAAGTGTTTTTACAAAATTCCAAGATAATTTTAGTAGTTTTTCAAATTCTCATCTGAATCAACAAGTTGCAGTTTCTTTTTTTTGTGAATTTAATGTTGAATGCAAGTGCAAAATGTGATAAAATGACAACCTAGAAAACCTAATTTGACATACAATTTTGTTTCAATTTTCAAATGCAAATGAATATGACGCAATGCTTATGTAAATGATATTCAAACTAATTGATTTTTTTCTATTTTTCAAATTTCAAGAGATGCAAAAATCTAATCCTAAAACCCTTAAATAAAATGAAAAGTTAAATGAAAACTAGACACCCTAAACCAAACTCAATTCAATGAATAGATGTGCAAATGAATGCAAGATCTAAATTTAGGGTGAAAAAGGACTCCAAACTTAGAAAATACAATGATCAAACTCAATTTCCCCACAATGAAAGGTGAGAAATGGGGTTATATAAAAGGGGGTTCACCAAAATGATAATAAATAACCCTATTCTCCACTATTTCACTCAATAAATGAGACTCAAATAATGAGATGACTAACAACCAAAAGGTGAGTCAAATAAAGCTATGAATCAACAAATTTATCCTTTATGCAAGGACGGGGGTATGATTCAAATAACACTTTGGGGAGAAGGATTAAAACCATCAAACAAACTCCAAAATGCAAGTTATAAAATGTAAATAGAAGACTACACTAAAAAATAGACTGGAACCAACAATCAAAAGGAAGATTTGGAAAGGGAAAAATAATGCGTGTTAGTCACCAAAAGTCACTTTTTGAAGCTCACTAAGGACTCATTCACCCTATGGAAAATGGATGCTAACTACGGCTCTGCAAAAAAACTTTTTGGGTTCTCTTCTGCTATATTTGCACCCCTAGATTCTTGATTTCCACTATCAGACAACCAAAAATAAATCCCATGGAAGAGTTCCAATGAAATGAAAAATTTTCTTGCAACTTTGACAACTTTGCAAATTTCTTCAATTTTTCTCTTCAAAGGATCTTCCACCTAAAATAAAACCTTTATTTGAACCTTGGATTGTAGATCTGCAACTAGCATGAATTGGCTTCAATGGATGTGGATCATGATCATGAAACTTGATTTGAAATAGTGCTTTTGAATACTTGTATAGATCTTCAACTCTACATCACCATATTAGCTCAAACAACATGCATGATACAATATGAATTTGACATGATGATAAGATCTTGATTGCCGCAATAAATCTCCAATAAATCTCCAATAAATCTGCTCTTGAATGCCTTGAAAATGTTTTTGAATTCTCTCGCGATCATCAACTTCACTTTAGGAATTCTTGCATGAAAAATCTAGGATGCTTCATGAAAAAATACTAGGTGGGTATGTGCAGGATCATGATGAGCCAAAAAGTGGTGGTATGATGGGTATTTGTAGGGTATGTGGCTGGAGACTTTATTTTTACCCAAAATTGATGAAACAAAAAGGGTTTTTAAATGATATTCTCAGCTTTCCACCAATATAAATTATGCTTTACTTTGAATTTAATAAATAATTATTATTCATTTTCTATTTGAATTATGACTAAAGTCCTGATTGATAGGTTGATTGAACAACATTTATAGCTTTCAAAAAATATCACATTTTTTGAATCTGAAACATGCGTCACATTCTATGCTCGCATACTATAAGATTAAAAAAAAAAAAAATTCATGAATTTTTGATCAAGTTAAGGTGGTCAAACATACGAGTTTTCATTATTTTTAAAATTCTAATAAAAAATTCATAATTAATTATTTACTTGGAAAAAAATACAAAAAAAAATATGAATCACATACGAACATGAGTCCTCTACTTATATATAAAATCTTGTAAAAATATATTATTATTTTATTGTGGTTAGGGTGGTTAGACAAACACCTACTTCTTATTTTTCCCTAAAATTTAAATACTACTGCATTGAAATTTCAAATTTTCACCAAATAGATTTTTAAAACAAAAATAAACCTAGTAGTTTAGAAACTACATTCAATTTTCTACATATTCTATTCTTACATATTTTTGAAATAATATAGATAACTTATTCAATTTTTTATTTCAAGTTGCCTAACTTTGATTTTTCTAATTTTTTGCCACTTAAGGACCTATTTTTCCATGATGATCTTGCACATACCTAGGTGAAACTAAGTGAAATAACCTCTTATTTATACATATCTTAACATTAATTCCCAAAATTCAAATATCACAAGTGAACATTTGAATACGCATTTGAAATAATTTAAAAACTACCAAAAACATATTTAAAATTAGGGTCCTAGGTCTAAGTGAGGACCCATTCACCCTATTGTGAATGGGTCCTAGGTCACTTACCTAGGACACATATTCTTCAAGGATGAGTGTTATGTTATATCATTAATGAATGACATATTTTCTCCTTTGGAAATTACAATTAATTAAGCTTGGATTTGAATTAAAGGGGCCTTTTAAGGCATAATTAACCTCAATTAATTAATAAATCCTTAGGTTAGTGTGAAAGCGTAAAAGGTACACCTTACAACACCAAAAATGGGTATGTACAGGATCATGATGGGCCAAAAAGTGGCAATATGATGGGTATGCGGCTGACGACTTTTTTTTACCCAAAATTGATGAAGTGAAAAAGGTTTTTAGAGATTCTCAGCTTTCCACCAATATAAATTATTCTCTACTTTGAATTTAATAAGTAATTATTATTCATTTTCTATTTGAATTATGACTAAAGTCCTGATTGATAGGTTGCTTGAAAAACATCTATAACTTTCAAAAGATATCACATTTTTTGAATCCAAAACATGCATCACATTCTATGTTTCACATACTATAGGATTAAAAAAAGAAAAATTGAATTTCATGAAGTTTTGACCAAGTTAAGGTGGTCAGACATACAAGTTTTTTATATTTTTATAAAGTTGTAATAAAAAATTGATAATTAATTATTTACTTTGGAAAAAAATGCAAAAAAAATGCATCACATCGGGACATGAGTCCTCTATTTATATCTAAAATATTATAAAACAATATTATCATTTTCTTGTGGTTAGGGTGGTCAGACATACACCTACTTCTTATTTTTTCCCTAAAATTTAAGTACTACTGCATTGAAATTTCAAATTTTCACCAAATAGATTTTTTTTTAAACAAACCTAGTAGTTTAGAAACTATGTACATTAAATTTTCTATAGATTCTATTCTTACATATTTTTGAAATAATATAGATAACTTATTCAAATTTTTAGGTCAAGTTTCCTAACTCTAATTCTTCTAAATTTTTTGCCACTTAAGAGTCTATTTTTTCCATGATGATCCTGCACATACCTAAATAAGGCACAATTAACTCCATTTTAATTAAAAGGCCCTAAACTTAATGTGAATATGCAAAATACATATTATAGTTCACTAAATTAAGGCATCATTAACTTCATTTTACTATTAATTATTTATTCCCAAATAAAGTTTGAAAATGAGATACTTTTTCCTACACTACCAAATTTTAAAAAAATTGAACCAAAACTATTCCTAAATTACAATTTTATTCAATTTTTACACTAAAAAACTAACAAACCCTACTCCTCAACCTCGTGGACATTGTGATGGAATTTCAAAAATGGTTTGGTCAACTCCATAATATGTTTGCTTTCTCCTACTTGTTATTTATTGTTGAGAAAGTGAGAGGTGACAAGTTCAAATGAGGTCAACCATTTTGTAAATTTTCTTTTATGCTTGAAATAGTGCAAGAATATTATAAGATTCTCACATTAGGTATTGGATGAACCAAAATTTTCTTGTGGCCACCTTTTTTTCCCCCATCTTTCTACACACACCTTGTATCCTTATCTCTATTTTGAGAAAATAATTATACAAACTATACTATGTTTGTTAGAATTTATGACATGCCCCCTTATCAATGTGGTTTCTTATTTCCATAAGCCTTGAAGCCCCCTTGGGGAAGTGTTGAGAATAAAAGAGATAAAATTAACCCTACTACACTTGAATGCTAATGGTTTAATCTTTTTGAGATCAACAATAAATTTTTTTTAATTTCTAATTATTTAAATAAATGATAAAAAAATGTTTTTATGATGTATTAGGGTTTGGAGGTATGATATTTCTTCTCTTTGAGTTAAGGATGGGAATTTTAGAAAAATATGTTCTCTCACAAGAATCTCCTTATATTAGTGGATTTCTTTTGCCTCTAGGGGCATCTCTCTTTTTTGTGAAGTTTTTTTATTTGTACATTTCTATTTTATTATTTCAAATGTTAATATTTGAGTATATTTTCAATGTAAACCATAATATCTTTATGAGTTGGATGATAGAGTATCACTAGATTGTATTTCAGAAGAAGGTTTAGTTGAATTGGAAAGAAAAAAGTTAAAATGAGGTATAGAAAATATTGAATACTAATTCCAACATAGATTTATATCAAAAATTAAGGAGCATAAGCAATTCATCATGAGGAAATAAAATAGATTTTTTTATTTTTTAAAGAATTTACAAAGGGTATATGAATTTATGATCATAATTTGTTTTGGGCTATACTCCAATAAAAATTGGTGATCAAATTTTCATGTAATGGCCAACATTGTCATCCGATATCTTTTATTTTTTGAGAAATGGGAAATCATCATATGTTTCAACCAAAATTTTATTTAATGAAAATGTTTATCTCTTCTTACATTTTAGGATGTTACAACTTAAAGAGAACAAATTAGATTACTAGTAGATCAGTGGTTGGAAAAAAGATATGAATGAGACCATAATGAACAACATAGATACAATATTCTTAAACACTATGAGGAAGATCCATGGAGTTTTAGTACATACACAAAAATAAGAAATAATTAGTTGAATGCTAGATCAATGAGTTTCATGACTGCTTTGCACACTTGCATGAGAATACCCTTAAACAACACGAAGTACTCAAATACAAAAATGAATTATTGCCTTAAATTTGTCCAAAAAGTGGAGTTCCTCACCTTACAGACATTGAAAAAAACTTTTTACAATGCATCTAAAATTGAAAACACAAAAAAACTTAACCACATGTTTTCTTCCCTCAGAACATCGAGAAGTGTCATCACCTCCCTCCAGTACACATCGAAGGCCTACTTCATTTGGGGTACAATCTGCCCCTCTTTCTATTTCTACCTTCCTCTTATTCCCCTATTTCATCATCAACACATCATGTCACAAAACTATTTCCTCCCCTTCATTATATTCAAAATTTCAATAAAAATATCTCTCAAATTGAATCTTTAACATAATAATGATGTGTGTTATACCTGTGGCAATTGGTATTTATATATTTCTAATGAAGGAACATCCAGTGATGTATGGGAAATCTTGCATTACCCAAAAATATATATTCCATTTATGTTTCTTTTGGTTAGCCTTTTGTAGATGTCTTTGCATTTCTTGATACCCTTTTCGTCATAATGTAAATCCCCACTTTTAGTTTTGATTTTATCCTTTTTTTGGTCAACTGCTATTTTTAGTAGGTATTGGAATTTGAAGGTGTTTGGGGACAAAAAAATATATGGGAGGATTCAAAATGGAAAAATAAGAAGATTGGTGAAAGAATCAGGCCAAGAGCATTCTCAGTTTGAAAGATATTGTAGTTTCAGTCTCCCAGAAATGCACTTGAAAACCTTCCAAATCAAGTTTGAGGCACTAAATGACCTCGAAACAGCCAAAAACTTTCTAAAATTGGTGTAGAAAATTTCAAGCACATTCTTGACTCTGAGACCTTTCCAATGGTTCAAACTGTTCGAAAAATAGAGTTTCGGATCAAAAGTTATGGCTCCAGGAAGTTGGTACACTTTCAAAATGTGCTAATTTTTGAATGATGTTTTAAATTTTGAATTTCAAATTGTAATTTGTGGTGCCAAACTGCCAAAATATGATAATTCAAATGTTGTTTGGCTCCAAAGTAGAAAAGGATCTATTTATGGGGGGGATTTTCTTATTTTTGTAGCTTTTTGGGGAAAAAGAGTTCACATGCTACAAAGGGGGATTCTAAGTGACTGTAATTTTCTATAACTTGCATGTATTGCAGACCTTGAGGATTTGTGATCCTCTACATGTAAGAAGTAAATTTTTTGAATAATAAAATTATTCTCTGGTTTTGTGCATAAATTTTTGTCTCAGGTTGCACCCTCGTCAATTGTGTCTATCTCTACATTATCTGTAGTGGAATACAACCATCCAAATGATTATAAATAATACCTGTGGCTCCTAATACGAAGAGAAAATAATTTCAAGACATAAAAAATCAATAACTTACAAAGCAAGCGATAGTAAGATAGAACTATTGTCATCCCCAACACTAGAAAGATTATGGCTGACAATTGTCTATCGATTGAAATAGTTTTGTTTCTTAGAAAACCAAAATATTGCACACCCAAATGTAGTGTTGTAAAATTTCCTTCACAAAGATGGGTATTTATAATCACACATCAAGAATTGAATGACCAGATTTTTGGTCTGTATTTATTTCATTTTGTGATTACTTCTCTAAAGTTAGGGCATTAATTTCATTGACATTTGTAGTGGCTCTCAAAGCTTTCTGTAGTCAAGCCCATTGCTTTTAGATTGAAAATTTGAAGTCTCTGCACATGAATGACTTAAAAGGCTGAGGGAAACTATTCATACAAACTGAGTTCATGTGAGATCATAAATTAATTTTTTTTTTTGAGTTGAAATGCAACTGGCTGACAAAAATGCAAGAAACTTTGGTCAATCCAAACTTATCCATCATTTGACTCCACGATAAATATGGCCAACCTCTATAGTTATTTTATTTGACTATCTTATATAGTTTTTTAATAAATTATAATAGTTCAACTATTCATTTCTTTTTTATTTCAAAAGTCAATAGATATTATATTTATATATATGGGACTTAGTAAAGTCAACTTAAGTCAAGGCTGTAGTTTAAAAATTAAGTCATTTTAATTGATTTAGTTTTTGACTTTATATAAAAATTTAATTTAATATTTAAATTATTAAAATAATAAAAGAAGAATGAGTAATTTTATTCCTTATATTAAGTTTATAGTTGAATAATATATTTACTATGAATTCCATTCAAATAAGTCTTATTTTCTAATTAAATACCTTACATTTTAACATATAATCACTTTATAGTCTTAAAAACATAAGTACTTAAAATATATAATAATTATAATTAGCTAGTACACATTTAAAATATTTCAATAAGAATAAGATTTTAATGATGTAATTGGATAGTTTACAATTAAAGCATTTCAAAAAGAAAATAAATAATGATAATATGTCAAGAATACAATAGAATAGAAGAGAGTTGCAAAATGCTTTAGAAATTATCATGAGTTCTTTTTTGTGAATAAGATTGGAAGAGAAATAAGGTGTGATCATTATTGTGAAATTTTAGAGAATATAACCACTTACAACAAAGAGACAATTTTAGATAAGTCTGCCTAATGTGATTATGGAGTATGATTTAAAGAAAAAAACCAAATTTGAAAGACTTGGAAGAATAATTTTCTCATAATAAATGATTGAGTATTGTCATGACATAAGATGTAACCATTAATCTATAAATTGAGTGTTGTGAGAGGCTATAATATTCAATTATTTAGAATAAAGTGTTGGATCTAATTATATGTCTCCTTGATCAAGTACAAATTTTCTATGTTCCTAAAAAACATAAGTATGCAAAACCATTAATCCCTCATTTACCTTTTGATGCTATGTTTCCACAATATTAAATATTTTTTCTAAATAATAGTTAATTATTCTATGTCTCCCACACATAAAATAACCAACCCAATATTACATACAACTTTAAAAGTGGACCAAAATAAATATTTATGTGACTAAACATGTCACCCAGATGCACCATGTAAATATTTATGTTTATTTTATATAATCAAACTAGTAGTTGTACCTTGGTGTGCAATGGGTATGCCAAAGAATAGTGGAATGTCAATTAGGTAAAATCTTAGGGATATTTTTTGCATACATTTGTGTATTATATGAGGTGAATTGGTAGGACATTTATAAAATGATTTTTTCTTTTGAAAAAAGGGTTTCAATGGAGAAGTGATAGCTTTAAACCAACTATACATCTATTTATATGGATTGAAACATGAGTGAAACAAAACCTCTAAATTAGAAAGATAATTAGGCTCCATTACCATTAGGTTCCTGTTATGTTGGAAATAAGGAGAGAGGGAGTGATAGATAAGGATAGAAAGAGGAATATATGGAGAAGGGAAGAGAGAGAGAGATGGGTAAGGAGATAGATATAGAGAGGAAGATAGAGAAGACATTGAGATGGAGGTGGAGAAGGAAATGGAGAGGTAAAGAGAGATAGAGAGGAGAGATGGATGGATATAGATGGAAGAGATAGGGATAGAATGAGAGAGGGAGAGAGAAAATAAAGATAGAGACATGAAGTGATATATAGAGAGATAAATAGAGGGAGTGATATCGGGGTAGAGAGAGATGGAGAGATAATGAGTTAGAGATAGAGGGATAGATGGAAGAAGAAATATGGAGGGAAAGAGAGAGAAAAAAGAGATAGATATAGAGATGGAAGTTATCCATCAATCCAAACTTATCCATCATTTGAATCCATGATAAATACGCCCAACCTCTACAATTATTTTATTTGACTATCTTATATAGTTTTTTAATAAAGTAGCGCTTGCAGCTCAATGAGGTGCAAAGGTTATGCCAATAAAGGATATATATGGGACTTAGTAAATTCAACTTAAGTCAAGTCTATGTAGTTTAAATCATGTGATTATTTTAAGATTGAGTCATTTTAATTGATTTAGTTGTTGAAAAACAAAATATTAATTTAATATTTAAATTATTAAAATAATAAAAGAAGAATGGGTAATTTTATTTGTTATATTAAGTTTATAGTTGAATAATATCTTTAATATAAAATCCATTCAAAAAAGTCTTATTTTCTAATTAAATACCTTACATATCAACATATAATCAATTTATAGTCTTAAAAAATATAAATACTTAAAATATATAATAATTATAATTAGCTAGTATGTACATTTAAAATATTTCAATAAGAATAAGATTTTAATGATGTAATTAGATAGTATACAATTAAAACATGTCTTGAAAAGAAAAGAAATAATGATAGGATGTCAAGAATACAATAGAATAGAAGAGAGTTGCAAAATTCTTTAGAAATTATCATGTGTTCTTTTTGTGAATAAGATTGGAAGAGTAATAAGGTGTAATCATTATTCTTAACTTTGAGAGAATACAACCACTTAAAATCAAAGATATATTTTAGGATAAGCTTACCTAATGTGATTATGGCGTATGATCTAAAGAAAAAACAAAATTTGAAAGACTTGGAAGAATAAATTTCTCATAATAAATGATTGAGTATGGTCTTACAAAAGATGTAACCATTAATCAAGATAAATTGAGTATTTTGAGAGGCTATAATATTCAATTATTTATAAGTACAACAAATTATATAACATCATCTAACACTATGCTCTTATGAACCTATCATAATTCAACACCATGAAAGAGGTACATAAAGACATATCACATCTACTACTAAATGAAATTTATATGTATCATAAATACAACATTCTTATGCTAACCTTTTTATTACATAATAAACAACAATAAATATATTTTCAAGACTACTGTAATCTATTTACACATTCAATACAAGAATGCTACAATATACAAGATATATTCATCTGAAAGAAATATATATAATACATATTGAATATAATTTTCATGGAAATATCACTTGCACATAAATTTAACCATAGAATAAAGAAAAATAAAATACTCTCCATGTTGTGCATGAATTGCACCACCTAAACCCCAATGGATGGTTCGAAAATACCACCCTACCACATGGAACTCTGAGGCCCACTCCCTCTGTGCTAGGAGATTACACTAGGCCCCACATACAAAAAAATAAAGAACAACAAGTGGCTTACACTAAACATCCAAAGGAGACTACCAAAACAAGAATTAACCAAAAATTACGACGACTTCCACAATGACTTCCAAATACTTCTAAAGACTCAATCACATAACACAACAAATAGAAAACCCAAAAAACTGAGCATTATACCACAACACCACAATGATGCTTATTACATTATTTTCACAATATTATAACATGATAACCAACTTTAACTTAGTAGTTCATAGCCAAGACCAACAATGCACAACCTTGGTACAAGTGATCTTTACACATGCGGAAGCTTCAACACAAGATGGAAGCACTAGGAAAGAAACTCTAGCAATTGTATCTGATGTTCATATGTCTTTCATATGCCCAATGGTATGATGCCACCCTTTCCACTTATCCTAACAAACATACTACTACATCACTTAACTATCCAAGTAAATCTCTGCATAATAATAATAATATGACAATATACATCATACTCACCAAAGCACTAACCGAAGCTCATGTCCCATATTGCAACCACAAAGTTTGAACACAAGTCAGTACATCTTTATGACAATAAACATAATCATAATCAAAATCATAATAACATGTCAACACAATAATAATATTTTACAATCAAATAAAAACCCCAAAGGTAATCAAACACTCTCATCACATCAATATGTCCATAAATTCATAATATACAACATCAATTGCTTAACATTATTAGCACATACCTTTAAATGTTCCTATTATTTTACCTTCGTCTCTAAGTTTCAAGGCCAAACTTCTTGCACATCCATAGTGGGAATGGAGGGGCACTACATTCCCCCCCTAAAATTTGACTTACTCTTGGAAGTCACAAACTAGGGTGGAAACATAACACATTAGTAGAAAAATTTATTTACTCTATATTTGATGTACATCCTTTTTTTCTAAATCATTTTGATTAAAATCACTATATGACTATACATTTGAAAGCAATATTTTCCTAACTACCTTTACATAGAAATCCATACCTCTCTTATGATATGATACTTGTTTTTACACCAACAAATATAACGGATACTCCAATTAACTCTATTTTTTAATTCTAAATACAAAATTCTCCATAACCTCATACAAGGAAAACACATCAAATGATTTTCTTGATATTAAAAATTACACATCATTTCATATTTCATAACATATTTTAAATTACAATTATGATTTCAATAACATCCACTCTATTTAATACCACAAATTCATAATACATTCATATTTAAGATAACATAGTTATCCCTCCTTTACATCAATAATCAACAAAATTAAGAAATATATATCTAACACATACATACACAATCACATCATTGGGAGTTGCATAACACAAGGCTACACAAGGGTCCCTCTGGACGCCAGAAAGCAGCATACTAATTTGTGATACATAATCCATGAGCCAAGAGCCAAGAGCCAATATCCATCTCACAAGATCCATACCTCACACTTAGTGGTTTGATGGTGTTAGGCCACATACATGGTGAGACCATCCAAACAAGACCACCATGACCTACCTCTTGTTGTATAAGGTGGTTAGCCTCCAAGAGATAGTCATCACACATAGGTAGGTAGTGGGTCCTAGCTGTGTAACAGCCTCACATACCCCCATCCTTAAGGTTCCCTGCGTCTGGTCCTCGTATACACTCACCAAGTCTTCCTCATACATCCTTGGAGAGGAATCACAATATAACACATGGCCGACATAAAAAATAATAAGGAGAAATTAGTTTAGCCACCAAAGTCATAAAGAAGAGCAAATAGAAATTCAATTTCAACAATAAATAAATAAATGTGCACAATTTCAACACTAAATCTCATGTAACCACAAAGGCTATGAGAAAATAAGATCACAAGGTGTGGCTAAACCATCACAATCAAATATAAACAAGGTGTCGACCTTCAAAATCAATAGAAAATTAAGAAACCCACAATCTTTGAAATAGCACTGTACAACACTACGTGACTAAATACTAGCCACCAAACGAGGAAGGAGGGAACAACACCCAGCTATAACAGTAGCCCTTATGTGGTGCGGAACAAACATACCATCCACATAACTCAGAGTGTACTCCTCGGCTACACTCTACATCGCGTCGTCACATGGCATGGATTAGCCAAGTGGCCCATGCACTCCTTGGCTATCCGCATGGGATGTGCACCTCGGCCTCCATCTCACATTGCATCTCAGTGTGGCATGGTCATACACTAGCCGGAGAAGGCACACACTAGTCATATGCTGCATGGCAGTGCGTCCATGGCTCCGTGGAAGTAGGCATGTGCTAGACACACCCCGCATAGCGATACCTCATGGGGAAGGCACATGTAGGTACTTGTTGTTGCTAGAGGTATACATGGCTAGGACCTACCCATATGCTAACCAACCCAAACACTATTGAAAGAAAACATGAGTATCCCTCTACAAGTGTGTGAGGCCCCATTATGCTCATCACACAAGTAGGCTATCATAACATATCTCATAGTGCACCTTCACATGTCTATGCACGTGGCATCGTGTCCTTGAACCCAACTCGCTACCATCAACAACATGACATCATCACCAACACTGTGTCAGAATATCAGTGGGGTGTGGCATCGTATCCATTGCATCATGTTGGAACACATGTAGATACGGTATACATAATGTATATATGAGTATATCATTATGGGGCTACTCGAGCTTCACCTCTCATACGAATGAGGTTGACTCACTAATGCCAGCTCAACATCCCTATGGATAGCCAAGCATATACTAACAAACCAATGCTTCTATATTCAAAACTGTGGGGATTAGGCTTACACATATGGATCAAGTACCTTAATCCATCATAAGGGGAAGTAGTGAGTACATTTCCTCGGGATTGATTGAGCTAAGACTGCTCTGCGTCGCATTATGCGTACACTGCACACTCTGCCCAAGGAACTTTGTGGCTGCTACTACCCCTTCATAGATTGAGGGACTAGAGAACCCAAAGAAAAGAATCTATGAAACTATCTTTTGACTACTCATATATAAATTTCAACCACAAGTGGGTTGGCCCTCAATTAGGTAACAAACATACAAGCACACATAATGGTATGGTCAATTCCACACCAACAAATACAACATATTCTCTATGAATGGGTACACAGTATCACCATCCCACGGGCACACAAAGAAAGTACGGGGTAATCACAACACTCAACCAATACACACAACACTCAACCAATACACAGTTACTGGTTTCTCACACTTACAAAGGGGTACAATTATATACACAATTGCATGAGCACATTTATCTCAATAACCCATATGATTTATATCATTACATATGTCAATAACCTTTTATCAGCTTTTCTTTCACTCTACTCTTTTCCATACATCACATGATATTAACATGTCAATGTCACGATCATCGTGATCACTTAACAATTCTACATAACAAATTTACATTCATTTTTATCCATTCGGTATAACATTCTATCCTCATAACATATACATATGTACACTAACTTTTCTTCCATTCAATAAGAATTTTACATAGGCATCATGAATTTCTAAATGCATTGAAGAATCATTAATACTTTCACATCAACATTCATGCATTAAGAATTCAACAAATTATACACAAGTTTTATATTCTCAAAAGAACAATAATGATCCTCTACTTAACTCTTACTTAATTATAAGTTATTCAAACTTCCACATAATAAAACGATTCACATATTTGCTTCTAAAACATAGTCCCACATTCTTTTAAACTTTATTTTAGGTTAGTACAAGTAACACTAAATCTTTACATACTAATTATTCTTGCTCAAACATCATATCCCATACCTAAGCTTAATTACTTCACATGCTACCCCCTCATAATAATTTGACATGCAAGACATCCAATGGATAAACATTTTTTATTTATATAAAAACAAGAAAGGAGAGACATTGCATTTAGGTTTCAACTACACATAACAACCAAGGTGTCCAAATACCAATACAGTCATCATAATTTTTTTTATTTTTATTTTTATTTTTTTAAATAGAAATTTAGTTATATGCACTAGCATCTTATTTATTCCACAAAATTAATCATTTCCAATAAAAATATATCACAACGTAGAACAAAAATTAATTATATGAATTTACTTTTAAATGCATTTATTAAATATCTAGCAACTACACTCAGTCTCATTCATAATCTATTTTTTTATGCGTAAATCAAAAGTAAGGAGTGCAATTTAAGAAGAACATAAGATCCGTCACTCAAGCAATTTCAAACATAATTTTTTTTTTTAATTCACAATCAAGGTTTAGCATACAAGTTTCAGGCTTAAATGATTTTCTATTATAATATGGTTTAAGACTAATTCTCTTTATTAACTATATGTGGGTTAAGAGAAAGAGGAAACAAAATAATTTAATTCAATGCAAGCAACTTGCAAATACAACTTTTCCAAACAAATATCTATACAAAGGAAAATTAAGTCACTTTCTACCCAAAATCTTAACTACCAGCATCAAACAAGTTTTTCCATTTTTAAGCATAACCAAACACAAGATCATGATTTCATTACATCACTCAACATGCATTATAGCAATCACAAAAGATCAATAATAATTCATTTATAAACTACCAACATACTTTTCTTTAGTCTGTTCTAACAACCCTTTTACATGTAGTATATTTTTAACATTATAAAAATGCAGTTAACAATATATGGGTGTAAACACTCTTACAAACCATGGAAAAAAAATACACAAACATATGACATACTCAAGTCAGGACTTCCTTATTAATTACATAATATACACTCTTAAGAACTTGCATAAAATCACATAAGTAACCTAACTACACCAAATAATATCTTATCATAATGCACATTTAGTCAAACAAAAGTAATCTACATGCCAACTTGCTAACTAATTAATCTAAACTCATTCATGCATTTCAAAACTAAACTTGCATTTTTAAGAAACTGAAAGTCATAAAAATGAAACAAGGTCACACAATAAAAATCAATAGTTGCAAACATCCAAGGAATCACACCGAACAAGAGAATACACAAAGCATCTAATCCATTATTTAACATCTCAACTAGATATATAGATTAAAAGATGGTATCTAACACAATGGTCCCTATGATCTTCTAGCCACACATCAGACATTCGATAACATATGCATGGGGGAAATTACTATAACTAAACATGGACAACAACATTAGCCAAAGATCCCAGTGTTGCAACACTAGCTCTGATACCAAGTGTAACGCCCTGCTAAGGGACCCGGTGGAAAAACACCAAAGACATACATCATGCCAATAATTTTTTTTTTTGAAACTAAAGTGACACTAACTAATGCAACTCAACAAATTACTATGGATAACATCATTACATTAACATCATATCATAATCACATTATAACCTAAAAGTAACATTAATCATAACCCATTTACACACCTATCCACCATGGTCCCCTAACATCACTACTATGATACACCTACACTAACTAAGCTTGTAGAAATGCATTTGATACACTAAAGCACATACAGTCAATAGTTTGAATGTAAATTAAATCTCATACAACAAATTACATAACATTATCTAACACTATGCTCTTATGAACCTATCATAATTCAACACCATGAAAGAGGTACATAAAGACATATTGCATCTACTACTAAATTAAATTTATATGTATCATAAATACAACATTCTTATGCTAACCTTTTTATTACATAATAAACAACAATAAATATATTTTCAAGACTACTGTAATCTATTTACACATTCATTACAAGAATGCTACAATATACAAGATATATTCATCTAAAAGAAATATATATATATATATATATATATATATATATATATATATATAATACATATTGAATATAATTTTCATGAAAATATCACTTGCACATAAATTTAACCATAGAATGAAGCGAACTAAAATACTCTCCAAATTGCGCATGAATTGCACCACCTAAACCCCAATGGATGGTTTGGAAATACTACCCTACCACGTGGAACTCTGAGGCCCACTCCCTCTGTGCTAGGAGATAACACTAGGCCCCACATACAAATAAACAAAGAACAAAAAGTGGCTTACACTAAACATCTAAAGGAGACTACCAAAACAAGAATTAACCAAAAATTATGAGGACTTCCACAATGACTTCCAAATACTTCTAAAGACTCAATCACATAACACAACAGATAGAAAACCCAAAAAACTTAACATTATACCACAACACCACAATGATGCTTATTACATTATTTTCACAATATTATAACATGATAATCAACTTTAACTTAGCAGTTCATAGCCAAGACCAACAATGCACAACCTTGGTATAAGTGATCTTTACACATGCGGAAGTTTTAACACAAGATTTCACAAATATGAAGGAATTTATAACATGCAAATAGTAAACAAATTTAAATAAAAATAGTACAACACAATACATATTAAATAATATAGTTATACCCTCTAATACAACTTTTAAAATTGAACTAATTCTCATTTGACAATAGTCAAATCTGTCAACAATAAAATAGTCATAAAATAGTCATATCAACTCGAAATCAAAATCTGTAAAATACCCAGTTCAGATTTAGCTGTTGAATACTCAACATCATGGAAGAAATTGATGAAAAATGAATAATAATTTCATAAAATACAAAACAACAAACGGATCCCATAAAACCCTCTTTTTGGCAATACTCGATTACAGTCAAATGATAAAATGAGTAACTAAACAACTATATTTTATTCAAAATAAAATATTAAAAAAACTATTAAAATTAATTTAAACTCATTCAAACCCCTATAAATCTAAAATATCAATCTTCCAATTGGCTGGTTACAGGGAGAAATAAAAATATTTACAATCATAGAGGAGCAACTTGACAGTAGTCCCGTATTTCAACCATATCTCACAAACTACGATCTAAGTTTCTGAGATATTTAGAAAGAATTTAAATGACAACGAGATGAAAAAACCCATTAAAAATCTCACCAACCCAGTTAGTAAAAATAGATTTATGAGCAATGCAATCAGACCCTTTTACTAGTAAAAAATAAGAACAACAAATATGTATTGATTTTTATTATAGAATAAATAAATGTTTCATTCACACATAGAAATAAAACTATCTATAGACATCCAAATTTGGACACTTAATTTATCCAAATTTATCACTTTTCATCTAAACATCCTCTTATCCGAGTTAATTAAGTAATATTACTATTATTTAATTAATATCTTTAATTTTGCCAAATCTCTAAGGTGTTTAATTAATAATTAAATACCTTACCCTCTTTTAATCCTCCTTTCATCAAATAAATTAAATAAATATTACATTTATTTAATTCCTTACATGTCATTTTCATCTAATCCTAATCCATCTCCTAATTTCTTCATTAGGGATGTGCACATGCCAGAAATGTGATCCTAAGAATTTTATCCTACTCTAACGTGCAAAATAACATAAAAATGTGAGTGATAAAAGACCAAAGACACCTCAAAATTAGCCAAAGGAGTGAGATAACAAGAAGGAAAATGGATAATACAAAATGAAAACGATTTTACCTTCCTTGTTGTTGATGTCTCCTTGATTGGCCCTTGCTTGGGATGATTTTGTGTGCTACTTAGATGATTGCTTGAGTGACTAAATGCAATATTAAATGTGCAAAATGATTAAAAGAGATGGCTAAATGATGGCAAAGGATTGAGAATTCAAATTGGCAGCATGTAGTTATGAAAATCCAAAGTGTTGAAAATGCCCTTGAGGAGGGGGTATTTATAGGAGAATTTGAATTCTCTAAAGAATTCAATGGTCAAGATTGATCCAACAAGGCCAAGATGAAGGGCTATGGTGGGTTGAGAACCCACAAGCCCTCACATCTTGACATGTGGAGGGTTAAGTGGACAAGGGGATATGAGGTGTGAGTGAGGTGTCAAGAAGGTACACGAGGTGGAGGAAGGACATGCACCTTGGGGAGTGAAGAAATTTCCTCAAAAAGGGATTCCTTGTCCCCAAGTGGGAGTGAAAGGGACATTTGAGGAATTTTGGAATTCCTCAAAAATCTACATGGGAAAATGAAAGGTGGTTGGGGATATAAATGTGAATTAAAAATTCACATTCCTAGGAGGATCTAGAGGATAAAAGGTGGGCTCCAAAAAGGTGGGACTTGGTCACATGTGGAGATTGTGACAAGTCCAAGGTTCTAGAAGCCTTGGAAGGATGGAATGTGAATTAAAAATTCACATATAAAAGAGGGGAACCTAGGAAGAATAAAAAGGAATTAAAAATTCCTTGGAGAATGATTAGGCTTAATTAATTAGTAATTAGAAGATAAATTAGGATTAGAAGCCAACTTACAAAAGTTGGAGGATGTGACACATCCTAATCAAGGATTAGGCATGTGCACATCCCTAATGAAGATTAGGAGATGGATTAGGATTAGATGAAAATGACATGTGAGGAATTAAATAAATGTAATATTTATTTAATTTATTTGATGAAAGGAGGATTAAAAGAGGGTAAGGTATTTAATTATTAATTAAATACCTTAGGGATTTGGCAGAATTAAATATATTAATTAAATAATAGTAATATTACTTAATTAACTAGGATAAGAGGATGTTTAGATGAAAAGTGATAAATTTGGATAAATTAAGTGTCCAAATTTGGATGTCTACACTATCTAATATTTATTTTCAAAAATTAAAGAGAAATGAAATCAATCAAATTATTCCTACCCATAAAAACAAAATTAAATAAAATATCTCAAAATCCAACCCGGATCTATCGCTTGGCAATGATAGAAATTTGATGCCGAGCTCCGAAAACTTTAACTTTCAAAATCCCCAAATTGCAACAACTTTCTCCTTCTTCCTCTTTGCAAGCATGGAAAAAACCCTCAGAAAATGAAGAATCCCCCAACAAAATCTATTTCCCTCCAATATAAATTGAATTCCAAATTTTCATTCAAAACCACTCGCAATTTCTTGAAAAACCTCTGAAAACTTCTCCTAGAACTATGCAAAATATCTTATTTTTCAAATCCTCTAAAATTTCATGCCCCAAAAAAGAGTGAAACTCACTTTGCCTATTTACTCATAAATAAAATTAATCAAATTCTGAAAAAGAAATAAAAATAAAAATGAAAGCAACTTTCTTTCTTTTTCTTAAAAAGACTCTTTTTTTTTTCCAAAATAAAATAAGGAAATAAAATTCTCTCATAAAATAAATTACTAAAATATTAAATTAAAACACATATCCTCAACCCATTAACAAAATAATTAAAATAAATTAAATAATTAAATTAACTCAGATAATTAACTTATTTGTTTAGGGTTTCCCATTAAACAAATTCAAAATATTACAAGAAATAAAGAAAAACCCCATAAAATAATTAGTCCACCAAAATAGTAAATCAAAACATAAATATAACCTATACTTACATATTAATATTTAAATATTTACTAATAAACATTAATATTTTAAAAAAATAACATCAGAATATGGTAATATTTATAACTTTATTTTCAAAAAACGTAATATATATATAATCATAATAATATTAACAATTAAATAATAACTAACATATTGATCCAATATCTAACTTCACTCAAATAATCCATAAACCAAAGCTAGACATATACTGTGAAATAACTGCACATGAAAGAAACATTCACATCAAAACATAAATAACATAAATAACATTAATCACAATCATAACAACCCAACTAACCATAGGGTTTAATACCAACAGGTTGGGATCTAAAATCAAGACAAAACAACAAAATCAAATAATCACATAACCCACAAAGAACATTCACATACATGCAACACTCCAACCATAAGGTAAAAGAGATCAGACATTGTCCCATGACAACTCAAAAAAGGTGGTCACACACTGAATCAATTGTCCCTAATTAGGGACAATGGCTAAGATAAGGTTATAACTTGGGCCTAGATGTTATCTCCTCAACCACCATTGTGATTAAAGGAACACTTAGACCTACTAATTCAGGTGGAGACGTAACCTAGTACCTATTCACTCAACATACAAATTAGAACACATGTGTATAATAGCTGAAGCACTAGGAAAGACACTCTAGCAATCGTATCTCATGTTCGCATGTCTTTCATACGCTCAATGGTACAATGCCACCCTTTCCACTTATCCTAACAAACATACTACTGCATCACTTAACTATCCAAGTAAATCTCTGCATAATAATAATATGGCAATATACATCATAATCACCAAAGCACTAACCGAAGCTCATGTCCCATATTGTAACCACAAAGTTTGAACACAAGTCAGTACATCTTTATGACAATAAACATAATCATAATCAAAATCATAATAACATGTCAACAAAATAATATTATTTTATAATCAAATAAAAACCCCAAAGGTAATCAAACACTCTCATCACATCAATATGCCCATAAATTCATAATATACAATATCGATTGCTTAACATTATTAGCACATACCTTTAAATATCCCTATTATTTTAGCTTCGTCTGCAAGTTTCAAGGCCAAACTTCTTGCACATCCATAGTGGGAATGGAGGGGCACTACATGTCCTCCATCTTCTGTTATGATATTTAGGTATTTGACTTTCTATATACCTCTATACTCCTATAATTTAAAATTTGAAAGTTGAAATATATTTTCTTTTCTAAGTTATTTTGAAACTATTAAATATATTGTATGAAAGTTTCTGGATTCAAATGTATAAGTTTATTTAGATCGTATTCAGTATTTTTTTTTAGATAATTTTTCCAATCACACTCAGTGATCCATCATCATAAGAAGAAAAATAAAATTAAAAAAATGTAAATTTATTATTGAAACAAATGTAAGATATTTATTTTCTGGGTAAGGATAAAGTGTTGAAAGTGTGATATTATGTGGGTCCAATAGTCTTTATATTATAATTTGATGTTAAGATTTTTTCTTTTTTTGGTAAAAAAGAGATAAATTTATTATTGAGAAAAAGTATTGAAAGGTATGATATTTAAGTAGGGCGAATAGTCTTAATCTTATAATCTGATCTCTTTATGAGTATAAAAAGAATGTTGTTTCTTTATAATATTTTGTAGTAGAAATTTTTTATATTGCAACATTTTAAGTATAAGAAATCTATCTTGTTTTTAGTTTATTTTATATAAGATTGTTATAATTTTTATATATAATTATAATGATGAAATATATCTATATATATATTTATTTATTTTTCTTTTATGTTTTGAATTTACGGTGATTATATTATTTTTAAATGTGTCAATTAGAAGATGGTATATATTTGCATGTAAATTTGCAATTCAATTTATCCAATCTTATTCACATCAATGCTCATTCTCACAATATAAATTTAATATCTATTTTTATTAATTTATTAATCTAGTTTAGATTTAAAAGTGTAGAGTTAATCTAGTTAGTTTATATATATATATATATACTTATTTTCTTTTATGTTTTGAATTTATGGTGATTATATTATTTTTAAATGTGTTAATTAGAAGATGGTATATATTTGCATGTAAATTTGCAATTCAATTTATCCAATTTTATTCACATCACCGTTCATTCTCACAATATAAATTTAATATCTATTTTTATCAATTTATTAATCTAGTTTAGATTTAAAAGTGTAGAGTTAATCTAGTTAGTTCTACTATCACAAATTTAAGCCTTGAACCTTTAAATCTATATTTCTCCATTTGGTACCATGTTTCTTGATGTTACTAACTATTATGAGATGACTACAACACAATTTCATTAAAATTACAAGCTAAGATTGCATTTAAAGACTAACCTTAATTCCAAAAAGAAAACCTATGAATGTGACTAGAAATTGATAAAAAAAAATTAAATTAGGATGAATGTTTTGTTTAGAATTGTGTAACATGATTCTAATTTATAACTTGAAGCATTTAAATTAACATATTGTTTTGAATCATAAAGTGATATAAAATGTAGAATTTTTAGTGTACTTTATATTTATATTTATATACTTTAAAACTATTGTATATTTTATAAAATTAATAGTAAGATTTATTTATTCAAAAGGGTTTACAAAATGAGGTGAGTGGACCTCCAATTTTCAATATAATATTTCCTTCCTTTGATTTTTGTCACTTAACTAACGTGAATATTTAGTACATAGAAAAATAGAGTTTTCAACTCAAGCTTTTAATGAAAATAGATTAGTTTTAATGGGCCTCCTCTTTATTTCTTAATTTATAATCATAGAAAGAAAAAATATTCTATTCTAGATAGGGTTCTTTCCTTGAGTGAAATTATACCTTTTGAGTTGGGTAAACTTTCCTCTTTGGTGGATTTATAACTATACTTTAGTTGTCTAAGTATCAGTACACCTTTTGAGCAAGGTAAAACTTCCTCTATGGAGGATGTAGATGGTCACATTTCCATTTTAATTTGGAAGTCTTCCTAAAATTACAATAATTAACCTATCACCAAACAATCTTTGAGGAAATATTTTTCTCACTTTTTCTCAAAATATGTCTAGGATTTCTACACCTAACCTATCCAACAATGAGTTAAATATCATCATTGAACTATAATGTATACCTATAACTTAATTTGAAGAGGTATAATTAGCTTTTTATAGAATTGAGGGCATCATTCCACCATCCGTTTCCACATAATATATATTAATAGGATTTCAATCTCTACAATGATAGTTTATATAGAAATACTCTAGCAAGAGGGAATAATATCTTCTAAATTTTGTGGTGATATACCTTCTTCAAATTTTCTTCTATAATAGATGGAAAGTTTTGAATCTCTCAAAGAAAAAATTAACTATAAAAATATTGTCAAGAATAATCAATTACTCTACTTTGAAAAGATTAAACCTATAAAATGTTATTTTAATGGGAAATATACCATATCAAATAGGAATGATAACAAAACTCCATTCACTTCATGTCAATAATAAGATGTTAAAGGTAAAATTGTAATTAATTCTTAAACATTATTCTAGCTGAAAATTTTTAGACTTTGCTAATAATCTCTTTTTTGGAACATACCAAATGTTTTGGTTGGGCTAGTTCTCCAATTTGATACATTTTTGAAGTTAAATAAATTTCAAGGATGCATTCCACAATGTAATTAAGACATATTTCAATTATTTATGCTTTAGATATTTCACATTGTTGGAAATTAAGGTGTCTCAACCTTTACAATTTTCCTAGCATTAAAATATAAATTTATTAATGCTTTATGTTGTAATTTCTTGTTCATATTAATTTGACATCTAATATAACTTTGCATAGTGAGTTGTCAGCATATTGGGAGGTCACATGGATGTTGTGGCCTCCACATGGCAATGTAGGCATCCCACATTGGGAAGACATTCCTTGACATGTCTCGGCATCTTTGAGGGATTCTATGACAAAGTATGAAAGATTCTTATGACAAATTCCTATGACAGGTTCGACAAGTGTTGGAAGGAATCTTTGCATGAGCAATATAGGTGCCCAAGTTTGACCTATGAAAGCTTGAGAGAGAATCTAAGAGAAATCTTTTACTTACAGTTGTAAGAGTTGTCATTTATGACAAATCATATGACATTGTAAGGCATTTTTCATACCTATTAGGGGAAAATTTGGGGTGCCCAAGTATGGAGGCATGTTAGGGGGGTTAGGAATCATGTGACAAGTGTCACAAGGGTCAAATATGTGTTTTGAAAATGTGCCACATGGATTTGGATGCTCATATCTTGTAGCTTGTTCTAGAAGCTACCTTCATGCTTGTATTCTCTATATATTGGATGTTTTGGAGTGGGTTTTTTATGTTGAATATTGTAGGTATCAAAGTGCTATCAGATTTCCCTGAGAAGAGTAAGATGTAGTCTCCATGTTAAGGCTATGAGCTTGCAAGTGTATTGTAACTATATTGTTGCAAATTAATACATTAGTTTGATACTTTAGAGTGGGATTTTTTACCCAAAAGGGTTTTCCCCATGTATATCATGTTTTATTCTCTTTCTCTTATATTTCTTCTATTCTTTTTGTTTCTTATTCTTGAAATGTTAATTTAGATGCTATTATGCTGGTAAAATTTTATTAGATCTAAAACTACATGAAATTTCCTCTAGGGTTAATGCATGGGAAATTAAAATATATCTACTTTTGCTTTAAGGCATAGTAGTATGTGCTTGTATCAAGATGATTGAAATTTGATTTGTTTAAAGAAACATAAGATATTGAAGGTGAATACTAGTTCTTGGAAGGTTTTTCAATTTCATCTTTTCCCTTTCATTTGGTATCAGAGCTTAATTCCATATTTGCATGTACTTGTATGGACTTGCATGTCACTTGCATGTGCTTGCATGGTGATGAATGTGGTGTTTTAGGTTCTAGGAATTTCTTGTGTTGTGATTTCTTAGCCTGGAAAGCTTGAGGAAATTTGTTTTGAAGGAATTGGGTGATTATTAATTCCTTTACGAGTGGAAGTTTTGTAGTTGATCTTGTTTTCTAGAAACAATAGGAATTATGAAGGATGGAGAAGATAGATTTCTATGGAGTTGATCATGTGGTTATATTTGATTTGTTATTGGTTTAGAGCTCTTGTTTGATAGCTGAATAACCTTGAATGCATGTAAGGCTATGGAGTTGATCATTGGATGATCTAGAAGCTTTTAGAATAGCCTAATCCTCTCTCAGATGCATGTACATGGTGGTGGATTTGGCTTAAAAATGGGCCTAGAATTTCCTCAGCCTCTATGTTCCTGATGGATGTTTGTACTTACATGGCTTAGTTTCATGTTCTTTGGATTTGAGGGTTTTATGGATTTTTCGTTAAAAATATATGGTTATGCATATTAATTATATTCCATTGTTCTATTTTAACTATTATGGTTTTTCTTTCTAACTTATGTGTCTTCCAGATGTTAAGTGGGTATGGATTTGAATGTGTGTTACAAAACATGGTGGGTTTGCATGTTTTACATGGTTAGTCAAAACTAGCGATTTTGTAGATTTGTAGATGAACGATTTTTCCATATTATGTTTCCCTTGGGGTATTTCTAGATGTAAGATAGCTACAAGTTTGCACATATACTTCATGCATGTTTTGAGGAGGTTTGCAACTTTCTCATTGAGGAAATGTTGGTATATGTTTATCATTGGCAATTTGTGGGTTGTGAAGTTGGTATAATTTATATTTTATAAGCTTCTAGACAACCTATTTCCTCTAAAGGTTTTATAGTTTTCCTATTTTCCAAAAGCTATGGGATTGTGTAGATCTAGAGTATTCATTTGTTCAGATGAAATATGTGTGATCTATTATTCTAGATGTACAAGTGATTTTAGATTTAAACATGGAGATGTTTTTATAGGTTTTGCATGTTAATAAAAAATATGTAGTTTGTAGATCTGTGGAAAATATTGTGTTCAAACTCTTAGAGTTTTTTGGATGAAAACAGTTGTAGATTTGTAGGAATGCATGATTAGTTCCTTGACTATGGTACTCAGTTGTTGATTTGTTTGGAAAATCAGGTTTGTTGGTGATCTAGTGTTTGAGTCTTGAAATCTACATGTTATCTTCTTTGATATCTCAAGTTTGTACATTACTAATGTGATGATGAGTTTTTCGTGCTTTAGTGTATGGGATCTATGTGTTATGTAGTTTATGGATTAGCTACCCATTGGCTACATTGGGGTGAATCAAATGTGGACTGTTTATATCCATGAGATTGATTTAGTGTTGATGCAGATTTCCTTAGTTGGCCTTGTCTATGGTCATTTGTGTATTGGTATTTTTTTTGAGATGAGAGAATGGATAGTCAGTTTTGGGACTTGTAGCATGTTATTTATCTTCTTGGCTTGAAGATTTTGGTTCTACTTATTATGTGGTGTTGGTGATATTGCATTTTATTACATGTTAGATCCATGAAGAATATTCATTAAAGAGATGGTTTTCATGATGCTTGGAGAGCTTGATATCATTTTTCATTGGGAGTTTTGGTAGTGATTGTGGATTCATCACTTGGTGATGGATTATCTTCTTTAATGTTAGAGATGTTACTAGGAGGAGCTCTTAGATCCTATTGTTGCAGAAGGGTTCTTTCACATTTGCATGGACATTATTTGTAGATGGTTATTTTTTTCATGTGAATGGATATGTTGACATCTTGGTTTTCTATGCATGAATTATTTATTCTTTGGTTGAGGTGTCATGATTTGTATTCTAATATGTGATCCTTGTTTTGATAAGATGGCTATGTTATTATGTCATGGTTTACTCTTAATTCTAGAATAGAGTTTTGGAATTATACATGTCTTTTTTATGTTCTTTGGATCATATGATATTCTTTGAGGAGGTGTGAGATCATGATGTCATGTTTATGTTCCTATTTAATGATTGGAGCTTTGACATTGATCTTGTGTGGTTCTCTTAGTATTGGGTACATTGATCATTTGCTTGATTACTTCATTATGATGCTTTGTTGCATTTGGAGTCTAGCATGGATTTATTGGTTACATGTACTTATGGATACCTGGAGTCATAGGTGAGGCTAGATTTCTCTTGTGGTTAGAGAAATTTGTTGAGATGGTTACTCTTGATGAGATTTTAGTAGGAATTCCAAGAAGCCTACACCTTGGTTGGATGTGAGTTCAACATGGACCTATGAGGAGAGTGTTCTTGGATGAGTCATAATAACTTGGATATCTTGGAGGAGCATTCTCATTCCCCACTCTTGGTCCTCTCAACAGTTTACTTGAGAAGTATTTCCCATTGTTTCTTTCAGGTTATTGTGTTATGCTTTGTCTTTTGATGTATATGGATCTTGAGCTATGGATATATGGTTTTGGAGGGTTCATTTGAGGAGTGTTGGCATGTTTATATCCTTATGCATTGTAATTACATTCATTGATGTTGATTGTGAAACATTTTTCTTTTCCTTAGTCTTTCAATCTTTGACTTCTTTTGTTTTTGGCTTCGGAGATGTCTAATTTTATGCAAGACTAGTTAGAAAGATGGGAAATGTGCCATGTGGTGGATGCATGACTTTTTTTTATCATTTTCCTTTTGGAGGAGGGCCTGACACACAAGTAGCTGGGTAGAAGTTTTCCCAAAAACATTTTTTGAAAAGCATAAGATCTTCGCCCACATTAGGTGTCATTTCTTCACTGTAGGAGGACTACACCTCTTATGAGATGACATCTTTTAGGAGTCTGTCAGAGCTTGCTGGTCTTTCTTTTCCTGGTTTTTGGGATGGAAGCTTTTATTCGGTTCATTAGAGTGATGTGATTAGTCAACACAATCCGTTTTCCAAATTTTTTATGGGATTTGATTGTTTATGGGCCTCTATCATTGCTAAATATCTAAAGGGTATTAATGTAGTAGTTGGGAATTAATGAGCAAAGATTGTTGTAACCTAACCAAGGATCTACAATCAGATTGCAAGCTATCAAGTATCAACATCTAGCAGCAATTAATTTTGTGCTCAGGTGGTGTTTTCTTCTTTTGATGGCTATATAAGGAGGGCAGGGACACAATGAGGGGTTGGATTCCAAGTTACAGTTTCTTTGTTAAGAAAAGTTTCTTTAGTTTTCTTAGGTTTTAGAATCATTTTTAGAAGAAAATTTGTAGGACTATTTTTCTTGGGCATGTTATATCTATTAATACTTAAACTATTATAAGATTGGAATCTGACCTCTATTTCAAAGTTCCTTTGATATTTAAAAGCAAAAACTATTGAGGGTAAATTGTTGAGACTGTGCATGTATGGCCTTTTTCAAGCTTTCTTTCTTTATATTATTGTTTTGAATGAAACACTATGTCATGCAAGCTAAATATGAATAGTTTAAGTAGATTATTTCCATATTGTATGCTTGTATGGTAGAGTAGTAGCTTAAGAAAACTAGACTAGACTATGTCATTGGACTTCTTGTTTTTTTTCTAAAAATTGTTGTTTTATCGTGCTATGTTGTATTAGGAGCAAGAGTTCATGTGATTTATGAGACATTGTTTTGTTACTCATAAGAAATATTTATGTTTGATTAGACCTTAATGAACACTACCTACGAAAATATTTGAAAGTATACACTGTGCTTGATGTTAGCCTTTGTTGTTCATTCTCTTTCCAACAATGAAGGGTTGTGGCATTTTGTGCCTATTTATATCACTCATAGGAATGATTTTGGTTTGAAATGTTGTAAAATATTTGGCACCTCACGTTTTATGTTTTATGTTTAAATTTTCTTTTCCCCTTATCTCCAAACCCTAAAAGAAGAGCCAGATTTCTATAAAAGTCCTAGAGGTATTTAATGAGATGCAATTTGTCCCCCACTTGCTGAATTTTCCATAAGACTATCAGAGAGGTGCAAGCTTTGATGATCAATGGTTCTTTTTCTAGCATGCCCGATGGGACAAGAAGTTTTCCAAATGCTTGATTGGAAGTCAAAAATATTTCTTGAACTAGGCTAAGGAAGGAAACTAGAAGTTTCATGCCCAAAGTCCAAACAAGAGCATCTTTGAGAGGTCACTTCTAATACTCTGAATTACCTACCTCAGCCCCCAAGAGGAGAAGACTTATAGGCTTTGTATCACCTATAAGGAGAAATAGATTGAGAAGTAAGAGCCTAGTATCTAGAGCTTTATCTACTCCACCTAGAGGCTTAAATTCCCAAATTAGAATACATGTATACTTGATTCATAAGAATCTTTTCTTTATGGTTCATGTACCTCCCCTTTCACCTAGAAATTTTGTAACATGGGATAGTGGTAGTTTGTTACAACCACCCACACCCCCAAAAGTATGGCTTGCCATACCCAATAATGTCCTTAAGGCTATCCCAAAATTCTTTGGAGAAGACTTCAAAATCCATTCCAAACACCTACAAGATATAGCGAAAGTATGTAGGGTACATAATATAGTGGAGGAAAATATCGCTCTTAGGCTATTGGCTACCTCTTTTAAAGGAAAATATTTAGATTGGTATTGATCTTTGGATTCAAGCTTTATTATCTCCTGGGACCAAATTGGATAAACATTGTTTGAATGCTTTTGGGAAAAGGGAGATCATTCCTCACTATTACATCAATTGATCACCATCAAAAAGGCCCTGCAAGAGGCCATGAGTGATTTCAATAGTAGGTTTGATAAAACATGGTAGACAATTCATGTAACTACTCAGCCCATAGATGTGATGCAATTCATGTTCTATCAGAAGGCTATCAATTCAGACATCATAGTTATGATAACTTCCATGGGAGGAGATATCTTTCCCAATGTATATTAGGTGGTAGTGTGCATGAAAAATAGTCTAATCAATGTTGGGATGCTCCCATCATGACCCCCTATTCCTATGTTCATAGAACCCTCTAGAAAATCTTGAGAAGAAGCTTCTCCAAGAAATTTCACTATGCAATTTATGTCAGGCACGCCATAGTCCATGTATGTGTATCCTGCCACACAATCCAACATGTCAGGCTCCAACTCAGTCATGATGGATATTAACAACATGAAGAGTCTCATGTGGACTTTTGCTAATGAGTTGGCTATCATCAAATGGTAGCAGACAATGCCTCTAAAGCTGAGCACTCAAACCTAGGGCAAAATCAGGCCATTCTATCAACGAAATACATACCAAGGGATTTCCCAAGGAGGAGGCCAATAGACGACATTCAAAAACTAAAAATTTCTAGTCACCATGCCACTTTGGGTGATCCCATAATAGTGGTTTACAATTTTTGGCCAAAGCGGACAAAATTATTATTTTTAACTAAATCTTCACATTCGGCACCTATAGCTAAACTGTGAGGAATTTGAAGATGGTGCAAACTAGAGTCTCATCAAATTTTGTCTGTAGATTCTAAAAATATTTTTTCAAAAATTTTTGGAATCAAATTGCACCTCTTTTTCCATCTCCACGAAAATAGATTTTTTGAGAAAACAACATTTTTTAAAAGTGACGCTCACCGTATAACACATAACTTTTTTTCCATGAAGGATAAAATTCTAATTCTTTCAAATTTATATTTGCAACTTTGATATATAGTGCTTCCACTTGGTTAGATAGTTTTTTATTGAATATTTTTTCCTTAATCAAGTTTCAAAGTCAAACGAATTACAATTGGTATTATTATATAACAACTTTTTGTATATGTCAAAATTTAATTTAATTTTTTTGTTGGATCAAGGACTTCAATATCTGGTGCACTCATATTTTTCAATTTTTTTATGATAATATTCTATTTTTCCACATGTGAAGAACAAAGAAATTCATTTTCGATGAAAAACCTATGTTTAATAAAACTTAAAAACAAACACATAACAAAACCAAAACTTATTAAAATTATATTCTTGGATAGCTTGTTCTGAGGAATACCATAATAATTTGAAATAAATTTTAAATGAATTCATTTGATCCCCCAAAATCTAAATCAAAAGTGATTTTTTACATTTTGATAGGTGTAAAGGAGCAATTTATAGGTATGGTTTAAAACTAGCAGGTTCTATCCAAGGGGTTTGATATAAGGTGATTTGATCAAACCCTCCTCAATTGGAATCCTTAAAATGGAACTTTTAAGGCTTAAATCATTATATTTTCTAAAAATATGTGATTTCAGCTAAAATTCATTCCTCTAGGAATTGTAAACCACTATTATGAAGACACCCTTTATATGTTCAAGAACATCTAGAGTAGAAAAATGATCTTAGGCTAGAACAATTTGATGAAAGAGGAGAACATATGGTGCTTCCTATGCAACAATAGTCATATGCCTTGAAATTGTCAAAGGGGGAATATGCAACAAAAGATAGCAAAATAAAGAAGCAAAGGTGTGCTCTCGAGTGTGGATGAATACAGGTCTCCTAAAATGGAAAATACTCATTTTAGAGCAAAAATACAAGGGATGTCCCTAGAGCAAGAGCTAGAAATTGAACTCAATTAAGTGTTCTTCTCATGGATGGAGGAAGAAAGACATAGTATTCGCAAACAAAACCTTGACGACCAGCACTCTGCAAGTATAGTGAGATTACAACACAAGGTCTAAAAAAAGGCTCACTAGAGAATATGTGCAACAACCTCCATCACGACCTCAACTGCATCAAACTCTACCGCAAGAGAAGCAGTTTCCACCACCTGTCATTTGGCCTATCCTGCAACCGCATAATCTACCGTTTCCCAAGAAAGAGATGAGTGAAATACCAATCCCAGTCACGTCAGTTTATTTTCTTTTGAAAATAAGGGAAATACCACCATTTAAGTTCAAGACCCAAACAGTCAAGATGCTTAATATGGTGGAGAAATTGAAGAAGGTTTCCGCTAATGTATCATTGTGGGATGTCCTATCTATTCCCCAAAAAATACTCTGCTTTGATAAGCATTGAAGAAAGAAGAGAAAATGCCTTAGACATGAGTAACTCCAATATGTGATCAAAGAAAAGACAAGGTAACCGCATCAGAACCTCAAGCACCAAAATTTGTAGTGTATGTAAACAATGTGGACAATTCCAAGGAGAAAGAGGTAAGAAGGCCAAAGCCCACACCTTTCTTTTCAACACTTATTATGGGAGATAAGCTTTTGCATAATAATATGATCGATTCGGGAGCTAGGATGACTATCATGCCAAAACAAGTGGCCGATGCTTTGAAGCTTAAGTATGAGCCTCTTGAAAAGGGAATCATGCAACTGGACATGAAGAAGGTTTTGACCGTTGGTCGAATAAAATATCTATCTCTAACCCTTTTCTCTTGCCCAAGTCAAATAGCAACTCAAGAAGTTGTAGTGATAGACATTCCACCAGTCTTCATAATGTGTGTATCAAGATATTTGACTACTAAACTTGGTGGATACCTAGCACTTGATTGGTCCCATGAGAACCAAGCATGGGGAAAAGATGAAGATTCTCTCTAAATATTTACATCTTGAACATATTTTGGACAATGCATTCCTATGCTTTGAAGTGGTACATACTTCCATCTCTCAATAGGAGAAATATTGCATATAAATTATAGAAGATGAAGAGGATACAAGTGAGTGGACTCCTAAGGAAGAAGTGCTACTCAACAAATTCATTGATTCCAATTTGTTTGGAAAATTCCATGCGACAGGGCTAGGTACCTATGTAATTTTCAGTGGTGAACAAGTTTTTTTGAAACTAATGAAGGATCAAGAGAAATCTAATGATCCATTTGATAATCATCTATGGAACTTGTACTTTGATGGTGGCAAGTGTAAAGATGGCTCTAGAGCGGGTGTTCAATTACTATCCCTAATGGGATCCAAAACTCTCAAAGCTTACCATTTTTTTTTCTCATGCTTCAATAACGATGTTGAAAATGAGGCCTTGGTCCATGGTCTAATCCTTATTGAAAGAATGGGTATAAAGAGAGTGAAAGCTTTTAGGTATTCAAAGATTGTTGTGAGCCAAGTCCACAGTCAAGCAATTACAAAGAACACTCAAATGAAGTCACATAGACATCAGATTTGGGATCTGATTGAGATTTTCAAAGCCTCCAACATATAAGTTATTCCCTAATCTTAGAATAGTGTCGCTAATTGAATAGTGTCTGATAAGTCACAATTTGAACCAGTTTCCAACCCAATGAAGTAGAGTGCAATGCAAGTCATCGTCTGACCCTCAATTCCTGAAAATGATGAAAATTGGAATTTTTTTGATAACACTTATATTTCCACCTTCATACAAAAAAGAGGAATGGTTCATGATTGTTCACCCCTAGGAGTAGAATTTTCTAATGGATAGGTCATCCAATTAAAAGGGAACAAGCTTCTGAGAGGGTTTATTTCCCTCAAGAAATTTTTTGACTATGAAGATGTGAGAAATGGCAAGTGAAGGTTTAGTGTAGATTAAAGAGATTACGAAGGGCTTGTTGTTGGAAGTGACAGAAAGTTGAAAGTCAGAAAGGAGGTTCTGTAGAAAGATAAAGAAAGATTAAGGGATCTGTGCTATGAGTATGACAGATTTATGGCCTAGACCAATGATGATCTTAGAGGTTATGACCCTAGTATAATTCAACATACCATTGACTTGGAGGAAGGGTCTAGGCCCATCTAATAGAAGCAAAGGCCAGCCAACCCGAAGGTTGAATCCTCGATGGCACAAGAGCTCACCAAGTTGGTTGAATCAAGAATCATATATTCGATCAAACATTCGACCTAGGTGTCAAATCTAGTACCCATCCAAAAGAAGAATGGAAACATCAGAATTTATGTCAATTTTTGGGACTTGAACAAGGCCTCATTAAAGGACCATTACCCCTTGTCATTTATGGAGAAAATTTTGTAGATAGTAGCCAGATCTAAAATTTTCTCATTGCTTGATGGTTTCTTGGGATACATCTAGGTATATGTAAAGGAGAGTGACCAACATAAGATGACGTTTAATACTAAGTGGGGAACATTTGCATATGCCAAGATGTCATTCATACTGTCAAATGTTGGTGCAAATTTTCAACAAGAAATGGATATTGCTTTCAGAGGTTTAATCAACTTGATTATTTTGATATATCTGGATGACCTAACAGTATTTTCAAAATCAAAGGATGACCACTTTGACCATCTAGAAAAGGTTTTCTAGAAATGCCAATAGTCCAATATTTCTTTAAATCCCAAAAATGGTGTCTTTGGAGTGCCCCAAGGTAAGCTACTTGGCTTTTTAGACTCTAAAGAGGGAATAGTAATAGATCCTGAAAGGGTTAGATCTATAATGGAATTACCCTTGCCAGTAAACTAGAAAGGACTCTTGTCATTTTTAGGGAAAATCAATTTCATCAACAGGTTCATTTCAAACTTCATCGGTATCATGAGGCCTATCACACTAATGCTTAAAAATAATCTATTGTTTAACTACACCCTAGTAGGAAAAGAAGCTTTTGAGCAAATAAAGATAGCAATTTCTACTACTTTGGTCTTAGTTAATCCAAATTTTTCCAAAAAATTCCTACTTTATGTTGTACCATAGAAAAATGGTTCATTGAAATTTTCATGGTCTTGTAGGTCTTTCTCTCATGATGCTTGATCTATTTTGCTTTGATTTAATGTTGTAATGTAACTTTTGCATTCACATTAGGTTCTTAAAATTCAAATTATGGTGTCTTGTGATGGTCTTGTAACACATTTATACACTTTTCTAGACTCTTCTCATTACAATTCACCTAAAAATCACATTTTCATCACTTATCAAGTCCTATTCTAAAGTGTTGTAAAGTCTTGTAACAACATTTCATGATTTTCTAGGCTTGATTTCACTATTTACACCTTTCTTATGCTTTATTTGACTCCTTTATGCAATCATAAGACTTAATTAAGTGTATTTTTGAATGTAAACATGACAAAAAACATTAAATGCAAGATAATTCCTAACACCCACATACAAGCCCAAGGTGGGACCCATTCACCATGGGTGGCGAATGAGTCCCTCTTGGCTCCAAATTTAAAATAATTCAAAATTCCTTTTGGGTTTTTATTCAAAAATGCCTTATGTCAGCCTCTGATGAGGTATTATTGGGTTATTAGGACATAAGTGTGTATAAATAAGTGTTTTTCTTCTCATTTTAACCCCCATTTACCCATTCATCCTAGTTTATTCCCCCACCCATTCATCAAGTTCACTTGTATTCATTCAATCAAGCATTCATCAAGCATCTTAGAGCAACCATTAACATATTTTTAGATTTATTCAATGAGGTTGTGGTGAGTTTAGGACATTTGCATGTTATTTATTCATCATTTTGTTTCTTCATTAAGGGTTTGATTACCAAAGTGAGATTTGACCAAGGAAAATCCCTATTTTGTAACCCTTAACCATTTTTCCTCTTTTGCATGTGTGTTTGTAGAATTGTGTCTGTAGATTTTCCATTAAAATGGGTGTTGAAAGGTGATAAAGAATTCAACAAAGTGTTTCAAGTCAACTAAACCCTATTTCAAGCTTGGAGATAACCTACAGTCCATTTTCTATATATTTGACTTTGTCAACCTGACAAGAAGACAAGTGTAGATCTAGAGCTACATAATTGACCTTTTATTTCATAGAATTTTGGAAGAGGATTGATTCACCATTAGTGATGAATGAGTCCCACATTAAGGATGAAAAAGGTGATTCTATCAGATTCCAGTTCCTGATAGTCAGAAAGCAGTTTTCGGGTGTTTTTGTCAGTATCAGGGCTGATTCGCCATTAGTTGTGAACAAGTCTCACTAGTGATTTAAACTAATCTCTACCAGCATTCAGATCCTCTAGAATCAACATCCATTTCCCAAGTTCACTCTATTTAGCGTTGTTCAATTCTATTTGCATTAGTTTACATTTCTATTACACTTATTGCATATCACATTATGTTTTCAAACATTGCATATTACATAGGTTTTGCATTCATAATCAATCAATTCAGTACTTAGTTGCATTTACATAATTGAATTTAGTCATACACACATCATACAATCCTCTATTTTAATGAACCACCACAATTTTAGGGTTTTATCTCTCTCCTTTTAGGCGAAAGATCCTAAGAGTGCAAGAGAAGTCTATAGATAGCCTCAAAAAATTGTTGGTTCATTTTGGTGAACCTACTTATAGAATACTTTATCTTCCTTATTTCAATTGCATCTTGCATCCTAGGTTTCATTTGCATCAACATTCAATTGGGTTTTTGTTTTGTTTTTGCATCCTAGGGTTTCTCAAATTGCATTAGTGAAAAACTCATTTAGACTTCATTTTTGCATATAAAATTATTCAAAAACTAAAAATCTACATTTGCATCCTTAGTTTGCATCTGAAAGGAATTAAAATCACTTTAAATATTTTGGAAAACACAAAAACTCTCATACCTAGACTCATTCGCCACCTTAGGTGAATCAATCCACTTGCACATTTTAAACAACAATTTTAGGCATTTTTTCGGTATTTCTTGCATTACAGTTTTTTGTAGTTATATTTTGTTGTACTTTCTAGATTTTCTGTTTTCTCTTCTTTATTGCATCTGAGTTTACTTCCATTCATTTTCATCATGGATTTTTCTCTTAACAAGTTTTGGAATTCCTTGAAATCATTAGTAGACATGTCCAATTGTGCCTTTGGTTGTGATCCTAATGACCTTGAACTTCCTCATGCTCCTTCAACTTGTCATGACTGTCCTCCTCATGATGTAGACATCATTAGAGAAGATGATGATAGCATGAAAAATTTATTAAATGAGTGTCTTGATAACCTTGAAGCGAATGCAGCCTTTTACCCATCCATGCAATCGCAAGATCTTCCTACTATTGAATCTCCTGATCACTTTGGATACTTACATCCCAAAACCAAAGAAGGACCTAAGTTCCCTCCATCAAGTGGACCTAGTTCCTCTACACAAACACATCCTCAACCATTTTATGATAACAAAGTGACAAACAAACCAATCAACCTTGAAGAAACATATGGAAAAGGCTTTACTATCTTAAGCAAAAAAGGGTGTGACACAACAAATGAGCATAATATTCATCAACTCTAGAGAAAAGACCAACAAAAGAAAACACAACAATATTAGGATATCAAGATCATCCTCATGTTGATAAGCCTCCTTTTGAATATTGGAGACTTTGAGATGATGGTACAATTATCTTTGATTCTCCTCTTGACTTGAATGTCCTCCTTCCTTGAGAACAATACTTGCCTAATCACAATGACCCAGACAAATACATCACCCTTGGTCCTACTTCACCACATTCAAACTCACCTATTGATAAACCTTTTCAATCTAATAAGTTTAAATATTTATAGTGTATATTGGATCAGACTAAGGTTCCTAGACCTATTGAATTTATTGGATAGAAAATACACTTTACACACTTCACCCAATCCTCTCCTCATGCCATAGTTGTAGAGTTCTATATTATCACTATTGCATGATCCTTTTCCATTACTTCCCTCAACTCATTCTTGTCTTTCAATCTATGGAGGCAAGGAGTTGTTAGCCTTGTCATCGTAATGTATTTTCCCTTTGTCTCTTAACTGTGTTATTCACCTTCCTCTTAGACTACTTAATATTGTGAAGTCAATAACTCGGTTAATGGTTGACTTACATTTGCATTACTAGCTCCCTTTATATTTTCATTTTTCTTTGATTTGGTTTTATGTGTGTATTGTGTTCCACCTTAATGTGTGTTTGATGCTCTCTCTATCTCTTTCTGTACTTCCTCTATTTGTAGCTCTACTCTTCTACATGTACATTTTTATTTTCTTTCTTATGTTGTGTTTTCCTTTTGGGGATGATGCAAAGTGTTGAGACCATAATGTCTCTTCCATGTTGACCTAAAAGGTCCTACTTTTTTCCCTTTTGTTTTATGTTTCCTTTTTAGGATGATGAAAATCATTGAGACGCCCTATGTCTCTTCCATGTTGACCAAATCGATCCTTTTTTCCTTTTTACTTTATCTTTTTCTTATGTTTTCCTTTTGGGGATGACACAAGGCATTGAGACTGAAATGTCTCCTTCATGTTGACCCAAAAGCTTTTCCTTTTCTTTCACCTTTTTGTTTACTTTTCACTTGTGTTTCTCATTTTGGGGATGATGCAAAGTATGGAGACTGCAATGTCTCTTCCATGTTGACCCAAAATGGACTTCCCTTTTTTTCATTTTTTTTCACTCTCTTTGTGTCATTCTTCTAATTCTATGTGTTTTTGGGAATGATGACAATTTTGAGCTCTTTCATAAAAACATTGTAACAATGAACATACTGACCCCAAATCCATAGATCCCTTATGTGTTTGGTGTGTTCCTTTCTAGGGGAAACTCCCCTTTCTTTTGTTTTCTCTCTCATTTACATGAAGCTACATTATTCAAAAACATATGACTTGGCATAGGGCTTTCCAAGTTCGCTCTCATGTCTTGCTTTTCTTTTTGCATTTTTCCTTCACTACTTTAAAGCAATTTCTCACAGAACGGTGTGTAGAAATTTATTTAAAGTGGGGGGAATACATTGGCATCATTTCATTTGCATTCTTGGTTCTTAGTGTATCCTTGTCACTTCATATGATGTGTTTGTCACTTTGTGGATGAAATTGGGTGTGATGTCTTTCATAAGTGTGATCTATCTTAGCATATTACATTCCTCTTAGTGGCCTAATGAGAGGCACTGCATCTCCTAAGTTGTGAATATTATATTCTTTGATTGTTCCTCTCTTGGAGACATTAGAAACAATGTTCCCTAAGTGACATGCCTTGCATGAACTTAACATGACTCCTTTGAACATCTTTTACATTTTACATTTTTTCATTTTATATTTTACATCTTTACCACCTTGCATAACGCAACTTGCATACCTATGCTACTATCCACTTTCTTCATGAGTTCAAGCATATGAAGCTTTTCTTATCTCATGAATCACAAACTGACATTTTCCCTTATGGTGCCTTGTTGAATTTATCAGGAGGTATAACTTTGATATGGCTGAGTGGGAAGCCCATTCAGTAGCATGAATTTCCCCATAGCCATAGGCTATGTGTTTGCGAGTGCATACCAACTAGTGTATCTTTCTCACCTTTTAGGCCTTCTCACCCAGAATATTTCCATGAGTTTCATCACCCCAGAGTGAGTATGCATTCTCTTTTTCTCACAAACAACCTAGATCTAATCCACAACAAGTTGGACAAATGATCGAAGCTTAATCTGATTCTACCTTTTCTTCTTCTATTTGACATGTGTGTTCCTTTTTTCTTATGTTTAGTTTGTCATGGGATCTTCATCCTAGTGGCTTGATCATCCCTCTTGATTGTTATTATTCCATCTTGCAACATAAGTGCATTTAGATCCCTCTCAATATGCATGGATACTTTAGTGTGAGTTTGAAGAAAGTTCATCCTCTCACTAAAGTGGGGGCTAAATGTACCATAGAAAAATGGATCATTGACATTTTAATGGTCTTTTAGGTCTTTCTCTCATGATGCTTGATCTATATTTCTTTGATTTAATGTTGCAATGTAGTTTTTGCATTGACATTATGTCCTTAAAATTCAAATTATGGTGTCTTGTGAAGGTGTTGTGAAGTGTTGTAACACATTTCTAGACTCTTCTCATTACAATTCACCTAAAAATCACATTTTCATCACTTATCAAGTCCTATTCTAAAGTGTTGTAAAGTCTTGTAACAAGATTTCATGATTTTCTAGGCTTGATTTCACTATTTACACCTTTCTTATGCTTTATTTGACTCCTTTATGCAATCATAAGACTTAATTAAGTGTATTTTTGAATGTAAACATGACAAAAAACATTAAATGAAAGATAATTCCTAACACCCACATACAAGCCCAAGGTGGGACCCATTCACCATGGGTGGCAAATGAGTCCCTCTTGGCTCCAAATTTATAAAATTCAAAATTCCTTTTGGGTTTTTATTCAAAAATACCTTATGTCAACTTGTGATGAGGTATTATTGGGTTATTGGGACATAAGTGTGTATACACAAGTGTTTTTCTTCTCATTTTAACCACCATTCACCCATTCATCCTAGCTTATTCACCCACCAATTCATCAAGTTCATTTGCATTCATTCATTCAAGCATTCATCAAGCATCTTGGAGTAGCCATTGACATATCTTTAGATTTCTTCAACAAGGTTGTGGTGAGTTTAGGAAATTTACATCTTATTTATTCATCATTCCTTGTTCATTTCTTCATTAAGGGTTTGATTACCAAAGTGGGATTCGACCAAGGAAAATCCCTATACTCTAACCATTAACCATTTTCCCCCTTTTTCATGTGTGTTTTCACATTTTCCAGGAAAATAGGTGTTGAAAGGTGGTCAAGAAGTCAACAAAGTGTTTCAAGTCAACTAAACCTTATTTCAAGCTTGGAGACAACCTACAATTTGTTTTCTATATATTTGACTCTATCAACCCGACAAGAAGACAAGTGTAGATCTGGAGCTACAAAATTGACCTTTGATTTCATAGAATTTTGGAGGAGGACTAATTCGCCATCAGTGGAAAATGAGTCCCACCTTAAGGATGAAAAAGGTGATTCTATCAGATGCCAGTTCTTGATAGTCAGAAAGTAGTTTCCAAGTGTTTTTGTCAGTAGCAAGACATATTTTCCATTAGTGGCGAATAATTCCCACTGGTGATTTAAACTAATCTCTACCATCATTTAGATCCTTCTAGATTTAGCTTTCATTTCCCAGGTGCACTCTATTCGGCCTTGTTCAATTCTAGTCACATTAGTTTACATTTCTATTGCATTTTTTGCATATCATATTGTGTTTTCAAACATAGCATATTACATAGGTTTTGCATTCATGATCAATTGATTTTAGTACTTATTTTCATTTACATCATTGAATTTAGTCATACACACATCAATCAATCCTTTATTTGAAAGAACCACCACAATTTTAGGGTTTTATGTCTCTCCTTTTAGGTGAAAGATCATAAGAGTGGAAGAGAAGTCTATTGAAACCCTCAAAAAATTATTTGTTCATATTTATACAGTGGTTAGGATAGTATAGCTTTAATTCTTACTTAGAAAGGTGATCAGAATGATGGGGAACATCCTATTGCATTCCATTCAAGAACATTGAAAGTTTATGAGGTTAGGTATAACTTTGTAGAAAAGCAAGATTTTTCCATGGTTAAAAGTTTTAAAAAGTTCTGACACTTAATGTCAGCCAACAAGATCACTATCCTTGTAGCACATCCCAGTGTGCAAGAATACATCATAGAAGGTGAGATAATTGAAAAAAGAGAAAATTGGATCACTAAGATCCTAGAATATGATGTGGACATCAGACCAACCAAGCTGGTTTGGGGAAGAGGTTTGTGTGAATACCTCACACAAGAAATGTGTCTTGTGGATGAAAAGGAGATCGATCAAGTCTACTCGAACCAATTCGAGTATGAAAAGTTTTGGGTGGCTGATCGGACATGGTATATTTAGAAGGGATATTACCCAACCAATCTTCTATTCAATAAAAGAAGGTACTACCGATTGCAGGGTGCCAGGTATATATTAATTGATAATGTACTATTTAAGATAAATTATGATGGTGTGCTACTCTGATGTCTCAACAACCTACATATGGAAAGATTTCTTAACGAATTTCATCATAGTCCTAATAGTGGCCATTTTTCTGCCAATACTACTACTTTAAAGATAATGTGAGCAGGATATTATTGGCCCTCTATGTTTGTCGAAGCACATCATCTGGTGCAAAAGTGTACACAATGCCAATATTTTTTTGACAAAAGAAAGAATTTTGTTTTACCCTTGAGCCTAATTGTAACCAAAGAACCCTTTGCCCAATGGGGTTTGGATTTTATTGGCTTGATAAATCCTATTTCCAATGTTGGACACAAGTGGATCCTCATGGAGATTGATTAATTTACAAGTTGGACGAAGTCTGTAGCCCTAAAGAATGCAACAAAGGGGGAAATTGTTAATTTCATCAAAGAGATAGTGGCCATATTTGTTATGCCCGAAACAATCTTCTCAAAAAATGCCCAACCTTTTGTTGAGTCAGGGATGTCATATTTTTCTATCAAAAATGATATTTTCCTTAAACTTCATCAAATTACTACCCACAAGGGAACATGTTAGAAGAGTACCAAAAAAACGTAATTAGGTTAATCAAACACATTGGTTCAAAATGACAAAGGTTCAAAATGACAAAGAGATTGGAAAAAGCATTTACGAGTTGCTCTATGGGTGGAATGAATTACCCCCAAGCAGATTTTGAAGACCTCCCCTTATGAGTTGGTATACAGAAAAGAGGTAGTGATACCTATTTCCATAGAAATTCTTGCTTTACAACTACTGAAAGCCTTGGAGATTGAAGAAAGTGGTAGAATGGAAGTACGATTGGTAGAACTCCTCAACTGGAGGAAGACAGAGAAAAGGCTCATGGAGACATGATCAATCACCAACAAATAGTCAAGCGATGGTTTGAAAAAAAGACTTCTAACTTAGAATTCAAAGAAGGGAGCTTATTGCTAAAGTATGATGAACATACTACAAAACCAGGGCAACACACAAAATTTGAAACACTATGAAAAGGAACTTTCTGAATCAATGCATGCAAAGAAAAGAATGTGTACGAGCTTTAAGATATGGAAGGAAACACTTTAGATATACCATTGAATGGTATTTATCTTAAGATCTTCCATTAAAATGCATAGTTATTTAGAAATTTTTAATAGTTATGTACCATATGTAAAATTTTTGTAAATATTTCAAAATTTTGAGAATAAAGCAATTGAAGAAGAACACCAAAGAAACAAAAAGATTTTATTATATTATATTTATCAAAAAATTTACATATAATGCAAGCCCAAGGCTTAGATTTAAACATAAGGCTCTCTGGAGCTAACCCAAAAGGAGTTATGGAGACAAAAGATCAAAAGGGGAGGCAACGTGCAAAAAAAGTCAGAAAAGGCCTCCAACCATTGCCTAAGAAGTCATAAAGGCTCATTATCGGGTCTTATTTCTTATCCTTTTTCTTTTCTTCCTCTTCTTCTCCTTTTCTATTAGGTTGCAAAAAAGGGGCTAAAAACACAACAAATGTGAACTCCATAACATAGGCTCAAGGCCTATTCGTTGTGACTTTGCACTAGGAAGTCAAAGTGCTTCCTCCAGGGAAGTCCTAGAACCTGTTCCACATTGTACTCCCACAACAAAAAAATGGTTGTTGATTGAGAAGAATAGTAGTGCATCTCAACATCCATGGTGTGGAAATCAAAAAGAAAGGGCAACCAGGGTACATCTATGTTGAAGTCCATGTGGTTGTAGATGTCCAAAGAACTTAGGATACCAACACTAGGGATGGCCACTTGCACTATCTTTCCAACCCCTTCCATCAATGAGGTGTCAAACATCTCATGGAATAGTTCAATTATGAAAGGCTTGGGCACATTCAAGTCCAATAGTGAGGCCATGAAGCTGGAAAGCACATTCCAGTTGCTCTAGAGCTGGTTCTTATCAATAATGAATTCTATGTGGACCACCCATTTGAATGAAGTCATGACAAGGCAATCACATTTCTTCACTAGAAACTTGATTTAGTCGCTAGTGACATCTCCCTTGAAACATTATTGTGGTCTCCTGGGAAGGAGCTGGATGGGAGTTCCTAAGCTAGCAAACATTCTTATTAAGCAACAAATTATAGTAGAATGAGAATAAGCGGAAGGCCAACTAAATTAAGAGACTATATGTTCAAATGAATGTTACAAAAGGTGATGTAGCTATATATAGAAAAGGTGAACCAAAAAACTCAACCAATGGAATGCCTATTTTTGGCTAAACAACAATGGAAATTTTTAAGATAGAATGGAGAAAGGTAGATAAATCATATGTAGGATCCGATGGAATGCCTTAAGAAATAAATTTGGGTGTTGGGAGTAATTTCTCTCATAGGCCAATTTTTGACATTTGTCCTTCACCATCATCAGTGCCAACCAACTTACTAAGGAGAAAAGACATGGATTGACACACTAAAAACTCTAAAAAATTAATGGTCACATCTTTTTAGGGGGTACCTTGCACTACTTCAGCGTGTTCCACATAGCAAAAAGAATGTGCTTCAATGCAATGAATTTATTTGTAAAAGAGACCACAAGGAGAATGTACTAATTCCATCCTCACGGTGTTCTCAACATTCTCAAGGGACACAGATCTCATGTTCACACATATCACCTCTATGGTAGCATTTAATGTACCGACAATAATAGCATAGTCTTAGCTACATGTACAAGCAAGATAATTAATTACACTCAAAATTAGGTTTTCCTTTTCAAGAAAAAGGAAAGTGGTTGTTTTCACTAAGGAATTCTCTACAACTTGATACAGTCATGGAAAAATCCTCAAATTTTGGAAGACAAGTCATAGCTCCAAGTCAACAACTTGGCTATGTCAATGTTTTTGGGTGGAAGACATTTACCAACACCCAATAGTGGAGGAGCACAACATTTCAAATTGTGCAAGAAGGTGCCAGTTGATAAGACTGTAAAAAGAGAGGTAGTGGAAGATATCACCGACAATGTTTTTTACCCCAATTTGTCGTTTAACCCTAAAATCTCAAAGAAGGTGCATTTCAGAGAAAGGAAAGGTATGAGCTAGCTGAGGGTTTTGCACTTTGGCTCTGGGATTGTGGTTTACTATAGCTCATATTGATCATTGTGCATACATGCTTGGAGTTAGTCAATGCATGTGCAAGAAGATTTGATGAAGTAACATGTGCCATTCAAAATGGTAGGATTAGGGTCACTGTTTCTACTCAAGGCTATGGGACATGTTGTTCATCCCTACGACCTAAGATGCAGAGCCTTTTGATGAAGAAAAGATGGATCTCTTCGGGGAAGAAATGGCCAGAAGAATATTTTTTATGAAGAAGAAACAAAGGTCATCTTCTCTTTCCTCTTTCATACAAGAAATTTAGGAGGGAAGTGTTGTTAGTGTTCTCGATGCTGGTCTGGGTTTTTGGTCTTGGTGACGATGCTCAATTTCTTCCTTTTTGGTTCAACTTAGCCTTTGTACTAAAAAGAGAAAATAACTAGAGGAACTATGATTTTTCCAAAGTAATAGGTGGAAAGATGATGAACCAGCTAAAGAATCACATGACTTATTCCAAATTCAAGTGTTCTTCTTTCTTGGCTTATTTAGTTTTGCATTAGAATCATGAATGGCTAGAGAAAAATGTACTAGTATCTAGGCTAGATGAAAAGGGTTGTCTCTTGCCAATTTCTATGTGGACCCATGCATTTTCTAGAATAGGGGGATATTATTGGTTTGTAGATAAAATTTTTTGGCTAGCGCTTCAAGAATTGTTGTCTTTCCCTATTGGCCACTTCTCTCTTGAGGTCCTACAATGGATGAGAATCTTATCAAACCTAGTGGATTATTTATTGGTCATGGACTTCAAATTTATTAGATTCCATGGCTTTC